>JASDQU010108185.1:94012-105607 GCA_032191745.1 Picea mariana | reverse complement strand
CGTCAAATTAGGGAAAGGTGATTTTGAGAATGCCCCAAGTCACCAGGACCACCATGAGATTATCCACAAGCAAACAGATAGTGACCATTGAAACTTTGTATGTAACGCGCACAAACCTCCCCAGCCACAGTGACAATGTGAATGCCTAATAAGCACAGAGTTACATTTAAACCCTGATCTTTGCCGATTAAAATAATAAATAAAACCATGGTTTAGGGACAGAAATCTACAGTGGCTAGTTGTTAATCAGAAAGGATCAAAACTAATTAATACCGAACATAGAATTAACCTGGTCAGATACCAGGCTTGGTTGACATAAGGGTATTCATGCAGTCACAACAAATTGCAAAGAGGCTTCTAAAAAAGCCAAGCTATGGACTGATCCAAGCTCTTCCCTAATCCACAGGCACACAAATTCGGCCTTGCAGAAAATTTTTAAATAATGGCTGCAAATTTCGGGCAATTATGATTTGTCGAATTCGAATAGAATTTTTGCAAGCTATTGAACTAACACATGCATTAAATGCCAGACATAAAATAAACCAAGAACAGAATTGTCTGCGATGATCTGACCTGGAAGACGGACCGAATTTTGTAGGGCAGAATCACTTGTTGCGGTGAAATGGGTTTCTGATTAATAGGTTAGCCCTGCAGCTCTGACCTGATGGGCATCCACCATCATTCAAATTCTGCTCATAAATTCATCGGACTTCCAAGTTCCCCCCATAAATCTATTGGGTTTATCCTTTCCCATGGCTTACCTGGTTTTGACATTTTTTTCCTCTGTATTAATATTTCTTCTCCTGTGTTCTCTGTGTATTAGAGCCTAACCCTCCTTTCTTCTGCGTTTGTGACAGCTGCCTATGGCATACTGCGAATTAGAAGTTGGAGCAGTCTGAACTCTTGAATAAGCATTTCTCTTCTAATTTGATCTAGATTTATTTGTTATGGAATCCCGCTTTGTATTCTCCAATGGCCAGGTCGAAATTCCTAGGTATGCAGTGCAAAAACAAGAGGATATAATTTTCTTAATCAGGCTGGCTCACTATCCCGATTCCTCGTAAAATTTCCATGTTACCTGTCCTTATCTAGACATTATCGTGGAAAGAGTCAATTGTGACTTCCGTATTTTCTCGATGGAAAGAGTCAATTGTGAGTTGCTGTTACACATATATATACTATGTTTAAAAACATATATGTTCAATGCCAATGGTTATAGGCTTAAAGGCATATTGTTAATGGGAAAACTTAGGTCACATAGTTATAATATTATTAATGGAAAAACTTAGGTCACATGATCAAATTTGATCGAGCTGTTCAAGGTTATGGGTGATTTTTGTGGATGTCATTGAGTCACTTTCTATTTGGATATTTTTGGGAAGAGAGGGAATCCTATGAAGTTATTTTTGGGAAGAGAGCAAATCATATAAAGTTTTTATTGGAAAAAATGTGTGTATGTACTTATCTATCCCAATGGGTTAGTTCAATTGGTTTAAATATATTGTTTCAAAATTGAATTTGTTTTGAGGTCTCTTGTGCTAATTTGATCTAGGTTCAAGTCTTTCTAATCTTATTGGGTTTTCCTTAAAAAAAAAATATGATCAACCAATAAAAAATATGTATACTTATCTATTGTAATATCATTTTAAATCTCAACACAATGATTAGCCAATAAAGTGGACAAATTCAATTTTTCTAGCAAGTCTATATATTTTCGATAAGACAAAGTTTCATCTTGTTTATTCATTTTTTTCAAAATTGATTTGGATCATCTTAAAATGGGCCAAAACTCTTTGAACAAAGATCTTATCCATCATAAAATTATGATTTGTGACAAAATTCCTATCAAATTTAGAATAAAATTTTCATGAAAAAGAGAATAAATTTATTTAAATTACTCTAATTAAAAATTGAATTAAATAGAAACTATTATAATTATAATAAGAAGAAGAAGTTGAGTTAAATAAAACTACTATGAAATAGAAAAAAGAATAATGTTCACATGCTTCTCATAATAATAATAATAATAATAATCTATTTTGATTAGTAAAATCTATACCCTACCTTTTCTGAATTTGAACTGGTGGTGGAGTGGACTCTTTCAATGTGAAAGACTATAAATAATTCACAAATTTTGGAAATTTTATGAGGTTTTAATCTATTAGAATGGTTGAATGGTTGGTACAATGTTTTTTTTTTTTTTTGAAAAATATGAATCACACTTAAACTTATAATTTTTTAATTGGATTTTTATTGGTGATTATTTTTCTTTATTATAATATGGTTGATTTTTTTCTTTTTTTTCCATTTTGTATTATAGTGTATATTTTCATTTTAATTTAAACATTTATCTTTTTATCTTATGAATTTAATTTTAAATAACAATTTAAAAAATTAAAAACTTTTATTTTAAGTTAAAAATAGTTCTATGAATTTCTTTTAACCATAATTAAAGTTCACACCTTTATTATGATTACACTTCCAAGCCTAAAGTAATTCAAACATGTCTATCTCAATTTTTTTATCTCACAATCACATATACTAACAAATTATAAAAAAATTTAGAAGTTCATATAAAAATATTCAAAAAGTTGATGAAATAATCATCATAAACTTCCTTATTATAGATTCATCCTTTTTTAAATCTCCTTCCCCATATTACACTAGTAAAGAATCCATTCCCTTCTCATAACCAAAATTGTCTTTCAAAAATTGATTCCATAAAGTGATCTCTCTCACCACTTTAATTATATTTGCAGCCTACTCTCATGACCTCATTAGTATGACCATAATTATTTTAGTGTGGCAAGTCTCTATTGTAACACCACAATTTGTATTGTCGTATTTTGAACATGAGTTATATGTAAATAATCATGTCGTATTTTGAACATGAGTTATATGTAAATAATCATGTGTATAAGTTTATTTTTGCATAAAGGTCTCATCAAATACATATTATATCGTATGGTGTTTTTTTTTGGTATAGTACACATTTGGAAATATGTGGTTATATGGAAAGAGAGTAAGTCCAAGTATTTGTTTGTTTTGCAAGTGTAGTGAGGAAAACGCTTCACTTTTGTTCTTGTATTGTAATTTTTCTTAAAAAGTCAAGGTTGAGGTTGGGGAGCTTTTGGGTATCTAGAACCTTGGAAATGTGAATCCATAGATACATGTCTTAATGTTTGGTTTACTCAACAAGATCTAAAGTTGATATGGACTGTGTAATGAACAAAATGAAAGGCATGCAAGGAAATGTGGCACATATGCAGAAAAATATAGCAAAGAGCACAATAATATAGTAAGAACAGAACTCTTTATTAAATAACAAAATATTGTAGAACACACACTAGCTTAGAATGGTGGTAGCTTATCTTTGAAAGGGAGAGATGTTGACTACGCTCATTCGCCAAGAAAATATTACACGGGGCCAAAAGGGTGGCCTTTAAACATAAGAAAGAACTCTTAAGGTCCAAAACCCTAATCGTCAGAGGCGAAGTGTCAAAAGGTTTGCAAGCCTAAAGTGGACACTCATATATATATATATATATATATATATATATATATATATATATTACTTACCAGTGCCTTTTCACTTAAGAGCCATATATTTTCACTATTTTTTTATTATTATTTATTTTATTTTCTTTATCTCGCGTTACAAATACCATGGGTTACAAACCACATGCTCATAAACCACCAATGGTAAAAACCAATTAATAACCGTGCAAATATATTTTCACCACATTATTGTTATTATTTGTTTTATTTTTCTCCACCTTGCAAATAACATGGGTGTATACCATGGTTTACTAAAACCATAGGCTCATAAACTACCAATGGAAAAAACCAAATAAGGATTATGTTCAGTGGAAGAGGTGGATGGCCATCGATATCCACTTGGATCAAAAGTGTTTCAAGGCAATCCCATCTCTAGTTATATGGGGAATATGGATAGCTAGAAAATCTATTTCGTTTGGAGAAAAGATGATGCCTAATTTTCAGGTGCTCGGGTTAATTCTTTATGTGCATATTATAATATTGTTCCAAAAGTTAAACCACAAAGAATTGTATCAAAGGTACGGGTGGACAAGTCTTTAGCTTGACAATATTTTGATGGGGATTTTCAAGGCCCAAATTCAATCAATGGGATTGGATTCAATCTATATGTTTTAGGGACATATAGTTTTTAGGTCAAAGGTAATATAAAAAGAGGAACAAATAACCAAGGGGAATTCAAGGCCTTATCCTACTTACTAAAAGTTGCTTTACACAAAGGAATTGATAAGCTTCAAGTCATGGGTGATTCATCAATGGTCATAAATTGGATGAAAGGAAGCCTCTAAGTACAAAATAATTCTCTCCTTCCACGAGCACAACAATTAAAGACAATGTCTAAGTAGTTTCTTTTGGTAAGCTATACTCATATCTATAGAGTACAACAAAATTGCAAATCAGCTCTCAAAGGAAGGACTTCAACTACAAGAGATTTATGGTTTCTTGGAAGAAGTACAAGATGGCCATATAGTGGTTTTACAATAGTCTTCATTTAATGACTTCTAAACTCCCTTTGAACTTGTAATATGACAATATAGGGGATTGTTAAGTTTATTGTTTATTTTCAATTATTTTGATAGATAGTATACTTGATATTATGAAGGTTGTGGATATTTTTGGATGTATTACTATAGTGAAATATTCTTTAGAGATCTATCTCTAGATGATCCTTTTTTAACTATGCCTAGAACACCTAGAATACCTGAGTATTGTATTTTTATTTATCTTGAATAAAAGTACTTTTTTTTTTGGAGAAAACAAATGTGGTTATATGTACATAAAAGTACATACATATAGTAATAATATATCACATAATAAAAAATAATAATGGTCATTATACAAAATGCCATGAATCATGTGTTTTCAAAATATGTGACTATAACATCACATGTCATTTTATCATCTCATTATCAAGCATATATATTATTTTAATTTATAAGGATTTTAATTGATTATCCTATTTTTATTGAATATTTACTTAGTTTATACAAACATTCATAACATCATAACATTAGTATCAAAGTCAATCTAAACCTTGTTGGAGGCCATATGTAACACACCCATAGTGGGGCGTCGAAATTTCGTCCTTCTTAAGAACTCAAGACCTCCATACGGAGTCTCAAATCCCATTTTTCTCGTCCAGAGCTTTCCTGCCACAGTTACCATACTTAGAACCAAACTCATAACTGGAAGAATACACCTCTCTCCAGTGCCTCGGGTGTTCATTGGTCGAGCCGTGGAACTTCCACGTGGGTCTAGCTCAATAGGTTCCTTGCGCGCGTTGGGACTTCAGAATTCGGGTGTTCCTGACTCACCTAACTTCGTTCCACCGAAGTCTGAACTCGCTGACAAATACAGGTCGAATCGACGGTCCATATTCTGGTCACAGCCAACGACTGAGATTGACTTCGGGACTCGGGCTTCGGGAGTTCTCGACTCACCTGACTCTGTTTCCGTTGAAGTCTGAACTCGAGGACTATCGGAGTCCTAGTCCCTTTGCCAAACATGTTGGACAGGTGGGCACGTACCAGGGGATGACATGTAGTTGGATCAGGGGCAACACGTACCCTCACACGGAGCGATACATGTCACGATCCAAGGGTCCTATGGGGTAGGCGATGCATATAAAACCTGATTGTATGTGGCTCGTTAATATTGGATCCACGTCACCAGGCATGACTTCATTGTGCCTCGTCACCTTGGGCCGACAATATTCTACATTCCTCAGATCTCACGGTTGAGGTCCGGCCACGTAGACCTATAGATCTATGGCTCTGGCTACCTCGGGGTTTCAGCATTCGGGAGTATTTCTAAGCAAACTCCTCTTACCTTATGAATCGCCCAGCCTCCAAAGTAGAGGGACTAGCTCCATGTATCCCCGATATGACGACGGTTGGGAAAGGATCCAAAGGATCCCGCGATCTACGGTATTGGGTCCTTCGCGGCTCCAGCCTTTGAGGTTTCGGACCTCAATTTACTTGGCGAGATAGGTTCACCCAACCACCTGGGGGACCACATGTCGTCGGTCAATCTCATGGGAGACCGAGTCTCCGAGTCACCTTTAGTCCGTGTAAGGCTAGTAAGGTCGGTCTTACTCTAAAGTCCCAAACTTCTAGAGCTATGAGACCAAGGGAACATGGCCCCCTTAGGTTTAGCCCAAGGTTCCTGGGAATCGATCATATGGGTCCTTTCGAATAGGTCTCTTCCACTTGTCTTCTAAACGAAGCGACCTCCTCTTTTTCAGGCTTCAACTTCACTACTCCTCCTGAGATTTACCATTAAAGGGTTGTTGATGCAATTATTTGCATAATATATTACCAGACATAAATTATCAACCAGGATTCGTAATCAGTAGAGTTGATGCACTATATGTGTCAATAACAGATAGGTTCCTATGTCTGTTTAGTATAGCTTAGATAAGAAAACCATCAATAACAAAATACTATGTTTTCAAAGATAACACTCTTCACACAATTCAGAAATTAGAAAGAAAAACTTGCAATCATGCACTCAAGAGATTTTTCTCAGATAATGCTTTATCCATTTACAAGCTCATGAAGTGGAAAGATGGACTTTGATTCAGTTATCTACATCTACTATCCTTAACAACAACTAACAAGCAAATCTGGGCACACTTCAACAATAACAAAAGATAAAGATCATAGTAAAACTCTCAAGAAAACACTCAATTGAAAAGGCTCTTGCTCACATAATAGATCTGTTAATTATAGGCTCATGAAAAGAAGAGATGAAATCAGATCTTGTTCCCTGTAGCAATTGAAAACAATAATCAACAATTCACTCTTAAACAAAAAGCAATCATAACTCTATTCATTCCAATCAAACCTGTGTAGTACAAAAAATTGTCAATATAATTGAGAGGCTTCATTATATGGTGCATGAAGGTGAGAAATGAAGTCTGATATCATTTCCTGTAACAACTCACTTCAAAACTTTAAATAAATTCATATCTAATTCTACACACTCTTCAAAAATCAATTGATGCATCACAAACAAAAATTTAATACAATCTTGCAATTCTAGAAAATTATTGTTAGAATATAGAAGATTGTGCTTGTTTTACCATTGACGATACCCTCGTCACCCAACCACAGGCCGAAGCCACCCTCTGAGCACCTTGACCTTGACAGAGAAGAGAATCCTGGTAGCAATCCAATAGCCAAGAGAGGCTAATGCAGCAAGCAAGAATAGAACCCAAGCTAATCAGATAATCCCACCCAGAGGCTAGCGCACACCTTCCCAGAAACTTGCACACAAGCTGCAACTGCACCTACGCAGATCCAGTTCACTCTGCAAATGTTGAGATGAGAATAATGAGAACTAGTGCCCTGTATTTATAGTAGTCTAGGCAGTTTAACTGGGGCCAACTTCTCCTTTTGGGTATTAATAAATTCATATTAAATATATTTCTGCAGCCGACAACCTGTCTAGGGTTTTCTTCATTTCTTTGCTTCCTTCCGGAGTATTCTAATCTCGTCATAGGTCATAATAGAGGTTCATACCTCTCGAAGCTACCATAGTATTAACACTCCCTCCTAGCTAGGGAGGTATGGTCTTGAGCACAACCGACCATTCAACTGTTAGCAACATGAGCACCATCATTATTATCCAACTGGATAATCTCCTATGACAAATGGTACAATATCAATTGATAGAACACATATGTGTCTATTCATGTAGTACGCAACGAATCAAACCATGACACATAGTCACAAACAGTGGAACAAATCCACCACAGTAGTATATCTCTACTGTCTAGAGACAAGCAGTCTCCGGGCCAATCTTTCACTCACATTTGTGAGTTCTGAAAGAATATTTGCCTCACGAATAGTGGAACATATCCACCACAGTAGTTTAATATACTGTCATATATTATTCATAACAAACATCTGATAGCAACCTGCATAGAAACAATGTTATGATAAAAACTAAATCATCTGGGCCAATCTTTCACTCATGTCTATGAGATATGAAAGAATATCTGCCCTCAGTATAGAACATCAGCAATGGTCTATATGCCCCATTCTTCTCAAACAAGGGAGAAGGATTATTTCTAATTTGTCAGCCTAGACCATTCCTCACCCTGGGCCATTCTTCCTACACTAGTCAAAGTGCACCCTGGACAGAATGTATAAACCCTAAGGAATGTTTGGACCATTCCCCACCCTGGGCCATTCCTCCTACACTAATCAAAGTGCACCCTGAAGAGAATGTATAAACCCTAAGGAATGATTATCCTGGACCATTCCCCACCCTGGGCCATTCCTCCTACACTAATCGAAGTGCGCCCTGGAGAGAATGTACAACCCTAAGGAATGTTTGTCCCTGATTGCTGAGCCTAGAGAATTCCCCACCCTGGGCCATTCCTCCTACACTAATCAAAGTGCACCCTAGAGAGAATGTATAGCCCTAAGGAATGACTGTCCAGACCATTTCCTCCATTAACCATAAGAGGAAGAGATTGTCCTGCATCAACCTCCAAAATGGACCATTCCTCATGTTAACCACAATGAGAAATCGTTGTCCGGAAAGGCGGGCCAGTCTTCTTGAGTAACCCTCAAGAAGAGAGACTGCCCTAGACCACTCCCCATGTTAACCACAATGGGAAGTCGTTGTCTATGATACATCAGCAATCAGACTACCTCCCATGTCAACCACAATGGGAAGTCATTGTCCATCAGAAATCTCAATCCACTTTCCGAATAGGAAAGAATCTGTCCAATCTGGACTATTTTTCAATTACAAAGATAAATAATATTTTCAGTGCTCCCTCCTAACTGGAGAGTTATTTAAAATCACAAAAATAAACGTTTTTCAAGAATATTTTTCCGTACCTTCTCCTATCTTGGAGAATCTTTCCTTTAAGCTAAGGGAGTTATTTCCACGATCCCCATCTTCTCTCGGAAATATGCAAACTTGATTCTGGATAGAGGTTTTATCAGGATGTCTGTTGTTTGCTCATCAGTGGGGATATACTCGAGCTTTACCTCTCCTTCCTGGACTTTATCTCGAATAAAGTAGCATTTGATCTCAATGTGCTTCGACCTTTCATGAAACACTGGATGTTCTGATAATCTTACACAACTCTGATTATCACAATATATTATGGTCGATTATGGAATCTGATCAAATAAATCGAAGATTAACTTCCTTAGCCATACTGCTTCTGTGCATGCTTCACAAGCTGTCATATACTCTGCTTCTGTTGTACTGAGTGCGACAGTCTTTTGTTTCCTGCTGCCCCAAGATATCATAGCGGAGCCCAAGCTGAAACACATACCTGAAGTACTCTTTCTATCTTCTACACTTCCTGCCCAATCAGAGTCTGTGAATCCATGAAGTTGGATATCACTGGATGCGGTATATCTCAAGCCATAGTTTATTGTCCCCCAAATATATCTTAGGACATGCTTTGCAGCTATCCAATGCTCTTGTCTAGGTTCCACCTGGAACTGACTTAATGTATTTACAGCAAAGAAAATATCTGGTCGAGTATTTACCAAATACATCAATGATCCAATTAGCTGTCGATATAGAAATGGATCTACTGGATCGAAATCTGGGACTTTCACTTTTCTTATATCTGCATTCATAGGAGTGTCCATCGACTTACAGTCCATCATTCTAAAATTCTGAAGGATCTTTATTGTGTACTATCCTTGTCAAAGGAATACTTCACCACGCTTCTGCCATACTTCTAGTCCCAAGTAATAATGCATGAGACCTAGATCTTTCATATCAAATTCATAGGCTAATTCCTTCTTGTACTGGATAATTAGAGATTCTTCACCTATTATGAATAGATCATCAACATATAATAGTAGAATCATAGGTGTGTTATCCATGACTTTGTAATAAAGGTTTGGATCTGCATGACTCTTGGAGAAACCAAGTCTTGTTAGATAGTTGTCCATTCTAGCGTACCAATCCCTTGGAGCTTGCTTCAGTCCATATAGAGCTTTCTTCAATCTGCAAATGTGAGTGTCTCTGGAATGTACCTCGAATCCTTAAGGTTGTTCAATATACACTTCTTCTTCAATAGCTCCATTAAGGAAGGTTGTCTTTACATCCATCTGGTGTAGATTCCATCCCATGGAAGCGGCAAGAGATATGATAGCTCTGATGGAGGTATACCTTGCCACCAGAGAAAAGGTTTCATCATAATATTCTCCCTCCTTCTCGGAGAACCCTCTGTCCACGAATCTTTCATTATATTTATCCACACTTTCGTCTGCTGCATGTTTGATCTTGTATACCCATTTTGAGGTTACCACTGATTTCTCTTTAGGTCTGGGTGCAATTTCCCATACTTCATTTTTCATAATGGATTGATGTTCTTCTGCCATAGCTTCTTTCCATTGTCCCTTTTGGACTACTTCTTCAAATGTAGTAGGTTCTTCATCTAGAAGTTTCGTCATGTATGCTGCATAACTTGAGAATCTTTTCGTTCTTTTACTCTTTCTGGATGTTCCTTCTGGAACCTTAATTCTTTCTGCATCTTGTAATGTAGCTTCAAGCCAAGTTGGTTGCTTCTTGGTTTTTGGCATGATATCTGAATCAATGTTCTCACCTGGTTCCATACGATGATCAGGTGGATCCTTTTCATTATCTTCATTTTCTGTGTTTTCTTCATTTGGTTCTTCAAGTTCCTCTTCTTCTATAATTTCCTCGATGGAATTCCTGAAGGCCATCTTTTCATTTAACGTTATGTCTCTGCTAACTTCTATCTTGTGTTGTTCTGGAATATATATTCTATAGGCTTTGGATGAATCACTATATCCCACGAATATCCCCTTCTTTCCTGAGGGTTCTAGTTTATTCCTTTTATCTTTGGGAATATGAGAGTAAACTGGACATCCAAATATTCTTAGATTTTCTACGTTAGGTTTCTTACCTGAGAATTCTTTTTCTGGTGTCATGACCTTCAATATGCGATGAAGGCTTCTATTATGTACATATATTGTCGTCATTGCTGCTTCTCCCATAGAAACATGGATAGACCTTGATCGTTCAATAAGGTTTTTATCGTTTCTTCGATAGATCTGTTCTTTCTTTCTACTACACCGTTTTGTTGAGGATTATGAGGAACAGTCAGCTCCCTCCTAATCCCTACTAATTTGCAGAATGTAATGAACTCCTTTGAGGTGTATTCTCCTCCATTATCTGTTCTTAATGTCTTGATCTTCTTGTTCGTAAGGTTTTCTATTTCTGCATTGAATTCTTGGAACTTGTTGAATACTTCGTCTTTTGATTTCAGTAGGTACAACCACATCTTTCTTGAATAGTCATCTATGAATATTACGTAGTAGAGAGATCCTCCTAGATATTTGAATGGCATTGGACCGCAAACATCTGAGTGTATTAGATCTAGGATTTCCTTGGATCTATTGTTGCTGCTTGGGAATGGTTTCTTGATATTCTTCCCAAGGGCACATCCTTTGCAAATTCCTTCATGTGTGGATTTCAATTCTGGTATTCCTTCAACCATTTTTCTGAGGAAAGGTAATGCTTGATAATTGA
>JASDQU010108185.1:81109-93962 GCA_032191745.1 Picea mariana | reverse complement strand
CTCAGAAAAATGGTTGAAGGAATACCAGAATTGAAATCCACACATGAAGGAATTCCTTCAACCATTTTTCTGAGGAAAGGTAATGCTTGATAATTGATATGAGCGTACCTTCTATGCCAAAGCTCATTAGGGTTGACTTCGTCATGTACTAGAGCTTCTTCATTTCATTCTAGTAGTCTATACAGATTTGCTTCACGACTTCCAATAACCCTAGCATCCTCTATGCTGGAATTCTTATGCCATGATAACACCCTTCCATCCATGAAGGCTATTATGTTTCCTTTGTCTTCTAAACATGATATTGATACAAGATTCTTTTCTAAACCAAGTACATATAAAACATTGCTTAAGTGAACATGATTACCTGATTCCAACTTGACGGAGGCTTGTCCAAATCCTTCGACGGGGTAAGTGCTTTTGTCTCCAAGCTCCACTTTGTACGATGTCTTTCTCTCATTTAGATTTGAGAGTCTGGCTTGATCTCTCGTCATGTGCCTAGAAGCTCCACTATCGATTATCCACATATCATCTTCAATCGTCCCGGTAAGTGTTGAGTAGTGTAAAAGACTGATTGTTTCACACATTTCTTCGGTTGACTGGTAACTGGTCATGCCTTGATCCAAAAATTCAACTTCGTCATTTCGTTTTCTGAGAGAGATAAGAGGTGCGTTGAGTTAGGGCGCATCTGAATATATTCTTCTTGGGAGAGATACTCCATCACAAGGTTCTGGATCGAAGATTTAGGGTTTCTGCAACTGCTTCTGTTAGTAACCCTAGATGCAGTGTTTTTGGAAGTTGCTCCTACTAGTAACCCTAGCGTCAGTTCCTCAACGAGCTCAATATCTAGAGGCTATGCTTCCTTCCATCATTTTAGGCTGACTGAAGGGGGTGTGGGCTCGTAACCTGTTAGAATATACAAGATTGTGCTCGTTTTACCATTGACGATACCCTTGTCACCCAACCACAGGCTGAAGCCACCCTCTGAGCACCTTGACCTTGATAGAGAAGAGAATCCTGGTAGAAATCCAATAACCAAGAGAGGCTAATGCACCAAGAAAGAATAGAACCCAAGTTGATCAGATAATCCCACCCAGAGGCTAGCGCACACCTTCCCAGAAACTTGCGCACAAGCTGCAACTGCACTTGCGCAGATCCAGTTCACTCTGCAACTACTGAGATGAGAATAATGAGAACTGGCACCCTGTATTTATAGTAATCTGGGCAGTTTAACTGGGGCCGATTTCTCCTTCTGGGTATTAATAAATTCATATTAAATATATTTCTGCAGCCGACAACCTGTATAGGGTTTTCTTCATTTCTTTTCTTCCTTCTGGAGTATTCTAATCTCGTCATTGGTCATAATAGAGGTTCATACCTCCTGAAACTACCATAATATTAAAACTCCCTCCTAGCTAGGGAGGTATGGTCTTGAGCACAACAGACTATTCAACTATTAGCAACACGAGCATCGTCATTATTATCCAACTGGATAATCTCCTATGACAACTGGTACAATATCAATTGATAGAACACACATGTGTCTATTCAGGTAGTATGCAACTACTCAAACCATGACACATAGTCACAAACAGTGGAACAAATCCACCATAATAGTATATCTCTACTATCTGGAGACAAGCAGTCTCTGGGCCAATCTTTCACTCACATTTGTGAGTTCTGAAAGAATATCTGCCTCACAAACAGTGGAACATATCCACCACAGTAGTTTACATCTACTATCATATATTATTCATAACAAACATCTGATAGCAACCTATATAGAAACAATGTTATGATAAAAACCGAATCATCTGGGCCAATCTTTCACTCACATCTGTGAGATATGAAAGAATATATGCCCTCAGTATAAAACATCAACAATGGGCTATCTACCCCATTCTTCGCAAACAAGGGAGAAGTATTATTTCTGATTTCTGAGCCTGGACCATTCCTCACCCTGGGCCATTCTTCCTACACTAGTCAAAGTGCACCCTGGACAGAATGTATAAACCCTAAGGAATGTTTGGACCATTCCCCACCCTGGGCCATTCCTCCTACACTAATCAAAGTGCACCCTGAAGAGAATGTATAAACCCTAAGGAATGATTGTCCTGGACCATTCCACACCCTAGGTCATTCCTCCTACACTAATCGAAGTGTGCCCTGGAGATAATGTACAACCCTAAGGAATGTCTATCCCTGATTGTTGAAACTGGACCATTCCTCCTACACTAATCAAAGTGCGCCCTGGAGAGAATGTATAACCCTAAGGAATGACTATCCAAACCATTTCCTCCATTAACCACAAGAGGAAGAGATTGTCCTACATCAACCTCCAAAACGGACCATTCCTCATGTTAACCACAATGAGAAATTGTTGTCCGGTGAGGTGGGCTAGTCTTCTTGAGTAACCCTCAAGAAGAGAGACTGCCCTAGACCACTCCCCATGTTAACCACAATGGGAAGTCGTTGTCTATGATACATTAGCCATCAGACTACCTCCCATGTTAACCACAATGGGAAGTCACTGTCTGTCAGAAATCTCAATCCACTTTCCGAACATGAAAGAATCTGTCCAATCTAGACTATTTTTCAATTACAAAGATAAATAATATTTTCAGTGCTCCCTCCTAACTGGAGAGTTATTTAAAATCACAAAAATAAATGTTTTTCAAGAATATTTTTCCGTACCTTCTCCTAGCTTGGAGAATCTTCCCTTTCAGCTAAGGGATTTATTTCCACGATCCCCATCTTTTCTCGAAAATATGTAAACTTGATTCTGGATAGACGTTTTGTCAGGATGTTTGTTTTCTGCTCATCAGTGGGGATAAACTCGAGCTTTACCTCTCCTTCCTGGACTTTATCTCGAATAAAGTAGTATTTGATCTCAATGTGCTTCAACCTTTCATGAAACACTGGATGTTTTGATAATCTTATACAACTCTGATTATCACAATATATTATGGTCGATTCTGGAGTCTGATCAAATAAATCGAAGATTAAATTCCTTAGCCATACTGCTTCTGTTCATGCTTCACAAGCTGGCATATACTCTGCTTCTGTTGTACTGAGTGCGACAGTCTTTTGTTTCCTACTATCCCAAGATATCATAGCGGAGCCCAAGCTGAAACACATACCTGAAGTACTCTTTCTGTCTTCTGCACTTCTTTCCCAATCAGAGTCTGTGAATCCATGAAGTTGGATATCACTGGATGTAGTATATCTCAAGCCATAGTTTATTGTCCCACGAATATATCTTAGGACATGCTTTGCAGCTATCCAATGCTCTTGTCTAGGTTCCACCTAGAACTGACTTAATGTATTTACAACAAAGAAAATATATGGCCGAGTATTTGCCAAATACATCAATGATCCAATTAGTTGTCGATATAGAGATGGATCTACTGGATCGAAATCTGGGACTTTCACTTTTCTTATATCTGCATTCATAGGAGTGTCCATGGACTTACAGTCCATCATTCCAAAATTATGAAGGATCTTTATTGCGTACTTTCCTTGTCCAAAGAATACTTCACCACACTTCTGCCATACTTCTAGTCCCAAGTAATAATGCATGAGACCTAGATCTTTCATATCAAATTTAGAGGCTAATTCCTTCTTGCACTGGATAATTAGATATTCTTCACCTATTATGAATAGATCATCAACATATAATAGTAGAATCACAGGTGCGTTATCTACGACTTTGTAATAAAGGTTTGGATCTACATGACTCTTGGAGAAACCAAGTCTTGCTAGATAGTTGTCCATTATGGCGTACCAAGCCCTTGGAGCTTGCTTGGGTCCATATAGAGCTTTCTTCAATCTGCAAACGTGAGTGTCTCTGGAATGTACCTCGAATCCTTGAGGTTGTTCAATATACACTTCTTCTTCAATAGCTCCATTGAGGAAGGTTGTCTTTACATCCATCTAGTGTAGATTCCATCCCATGGAAGCAGCAAGAGATATGATAGCGCTGATGGAGGTATACCTTCCCACCGGAGAAAAAGTTTCATCATAATATTCTCCCTCCTTCTGGGAGAACCCTCTGGCCACGAATCTTGCATTATATTTATCCATGCTTCCGTCTGCTGCATGTTTGATCTTGTATACCCATTTTGAGGTTACCACTGATTTTTCTTTAGGTCTGGGTACAATTTCCCATACTTCATTTTTCATAATGGATTGATGTTCTTCTGCCATAGCTTCTTTCCATTGTCCCTTTTGGACTGCTTCTTCAAATGTAGTAGGTTCTTCATCTTGAAGTTTTGTCATGTATGTTGCATAACTTTAGAATCTTTTCAGTCTTTTACTCTTTCTGGATGCTCCTTCTGGAACCTTGATTCTTTCTGCGTCTTGTAATGTAGCTTCAAGCCAAGCTGGTCGCTTCTTGGTTTTTGGTATGATATCTGAATCAACGTTCTCACCTGGTTCCATAGGATGATCAGGTGGATCCTTTTCATTATCTTCATTTTCTGTGTTTTCTTCATTTGGTTCTTCAAGTTCCTCTTCTTCTATAATTTCTTCGATGGAATTCCTGAAGGCCATCTTTTCATTTAACGTTATGTCTCTGTTAACTTCTATCTTGTGTTGTTCTGGAATATATATTCTATAGGCTTTGGATGAATCACTATATCCCACGAATATCCCCTTCTTTCCTGAGGGTTCTAGTTTATTCCTTTTATCTTTGGGAATATGAGAGTAAACTGGACATCCAAATATTCTTAGATTTTCTACGTTAGGTTTCTTACCTGAGAATGCTTCTTCTGGTGTCATGTCCTTCAATATGCGATGAGGGCTTCTATTCTGTACATATATTGTCGTCATTGCTGCTTCTCCCCATAGAAACATGGATAGACCTTGATCGTTCAATAAGGCTTTTATCGTTTCTTTGATAGATCTATTCTTTCTTTCTGCTACACCGTTTTGTTGAGGATTATGAGGAACAGTCAGCTCCCTCCTAATCCCCGCCGATTTGCAGAATGCAATGAACTCCTTCGAGGTGTATTCTCCTCCATTATCTATTCTTAATGTCTTGATCTTCTTGTTCGTAAGGTTTTCTATTTCTGCCTTGAATTCTTGGAACTTTATTAATACTTCGTCTTTTGATTTCAGTAGGTACAGCCACATCTTTCTTGAATAGTCATATATGAAGATTATGTAGTAGAGAGATCCTCCTAGAGATCTGACTGGCATTGGACTGCAAACATCTGAGTGTATTAGATCTAGGATTTCCTTGGATATGTTGTTGCTGCTTGGGAATGGTTTCTTGATATTCTTCCCAAGGGCACATCCTTTGCAAATTCCTTCATGTGTGGATTTCAATTCTGGTATTCCTTCAACCACTTTTCTGAGGAAAGGTAATGCTTGATAATTGATATAAGTCTACCTTCTATGCCAAAGCTCATTAGGGTTTACTTCGTCATGTACTAGAGCTTCTTCATTTCGTTCTAGTAGTCTATACAGATTTTCTTCACGACTTCCAATAACCCTAGCATCCTCTATGCTGGAATTCTTATGCCATGATAACACCTTTCCATCCATGAAGGCTATTATGTTTCCTTTGTCTTCTAAACATGATATTGATACAAGATTATTTTCTAAACCAAGTACATATAAAACATTTCTTAAGTGAACATGATTACATGATTCCAACTTGACGGAGGCTTGTCCAAATCCTTTGATGGGGTAAGTGCTTTTGTCTCCAAGCTCCACTTTGTACGATGTCTTTCTCTCATTTAGATTTGAGAGTCTGGCTTGATCTCCTGTCAAGTGCTTGGAAGCTCCACTATCGATTAGCCACATATCATCTTCAATCGTCCCAGTAAGTGTTGAGTAGTGTAAAAGACTGGTTGTTTCACACATTTCTTCGGTTGACTGGTAACTGGTCATGCCTTGATCCAAAACTTCAACTTCGTCATTTCTGTCTTCTGAGAGAGATAAGAGGTGCAATGATTTAGGGTGCATCTGAATATATTCTTCTTGGGAGAGATGCTCCATCACAAGGTGCTAGATCGAAGATTTAGGGTTTCTGCAACTGTGTCTGCTAGTAACCCTAGCTGCATTGTTTTTGGAAGCTTCTCCTGCTAGTAACCCTAGTGGCAGTTCCTCAACGAGCTCAATATCTAGTGGCTATGATTCCTTCCAGCATTTTAGGCTGACTGAAGGGGGTGTGGGCCCATAACCTTTTATAATATAGAAGATTGTGCTCGTTTTACCATTGATGATACCCTCATCACCCAACCATAGGCCGAAGCCACCCTCTGAGCACCTTGACCTTGATAGAGAAGAGAATCCTAGTAGAAATCCAATAGCTAAGAGAGGTTAATGCACCAAGAAAGAATAGAACCCAAGTTGATCAGATAATCCCACCCAGAGGCTAGCACACACCTTCCCAGAAACTTGCGCACAAGATGCAACTGCACCTGCGCAGATCCAGTTCACTCTGCAACTGCTGAGATGAGAATAATGAGAACTGGCACCCTGTATTTATAGTAGTCTGGGCAGTTTAACTGGGGCCGGCTTCTCCTTCTGGGTATTAATAAATTCATATTAAATATATTTCTGCAGTCGACAACCTGTCTAGGGTTTTCTTCATTTCTTTGCTTCCTTCCGGAGTATTCTAATCTCATCATAGGTCATAATAGAGGTTCATACCTCCTGAAGCTACCATAATATTAACAATTACTTCATTTCTACACAGGAAACCTAAGTCTTAATGAGATGTTCCATTTGATGGCTTATGTAATGCGAATGATGGACTCCCAACTGTTCCTGTGCTTCCACACTTTACAATCAATTCTAATAATGAAATCAAAACAACAAATACAAAAAATAGAAATCTATACTAATAAGTTACAATGAGCTTACCAAGCTGGATCGGTGGTCCTTGCCGATGCCAACATGGAAGCTTTTATATCAGCAGATGCTAAATGCTAAGAGACACATAGGATCCTTGAATTCAAACTTTCATTGATCTTCAACAAATAAATTTACAAAAAGAGTTGGTTCAGAAATACAATTTCCAACATACTAATTCCTCTCCCCCTTTTGGCTTAGCCATCACTATATTTATATGATTTTTACCTTACAATTTTGGATCTAGACAATCCAATCCAAATCAAAACCATTTTCCATCAATGGAGGTTGAGTACAACCATTATCTAATCAAGGAAATGCAGTTCCCACAAATCTGGGCATGATCTTAGAATTTCTGGAAAATTGGCAAAGATTTAGGATGGATCGTTCCCCCTGAGATGTAGGTCCACACATGTGCAATCTGGAGATTCTGGCTCATGATTCCAAATGAAAACACCTCTCTAGACAAAACCCATGTCCCCAAATTTTGATATTCATCGTCATCGGCCCAAAAATCGAGGTTAAAATATAATACTGGAATGTTGGTACCAAAATCCTGTAGGTAGGTGTTTAGTACCGGAATACACACAGTCGCACCATGAGTACCGGATTAGCACAGAACAGATGTTGGTACTGGATTATTCACCCATGCAGTACCGGATCAATTCTTCTTAAGATTCAAATGATTAGGATCATACAAAATCAAACATTAAATCAAATTAACTCAAGAAAAACTAAACAAATCATGCCTTAATCATAATTTACCCCTTATGCACATGAACAAGGTCACTAAGTGGATTTATGGAGGAAACAATCAAGTATACACTCATAGAATAGGTAGAATAGGCTCAGATAGAGGGTAATATAAGGCATTATAAGTGTCAAAATGGAGACAGAGGTTACTCTCCTCCTCTCGCAGGGTCCTGATAGTGGTTTAAACGATACCAAGCAAGGAGGACTGACCTCGTTTATCAGCTTATATCATAACCTTCCTCACCATTTCCTATGACCAAAACGCTTATTTTCCAGTTCTTTCTTGAACCCGAGATATTCACCTCTTGTCTCTGCACTCTTCACAAGTCTCCCCTCTCCCACCACACCTTCCTTTCTCGCCTCTTTCAGTAGGGTTGTGTGTGGCTCGAATTCCTAGCTCGCGGTCAAGTCTGGAAGCCTTACAGATGGGTGCTATGCCTCATCCCCTCATTAACTCTCGAGGAGGTCTTCCCACCTACCATCCCAACTGTAATTTATTTATGGGTCAAAGGATTGTGATGGTTCTGAGCAATTAAATCCAATAAGTACTGGTTTGGTGAAGGTTAATGCAACCATTCCTGGTCCCCTTCACCATCTCTTTGTGTAGCATTTGTGGTCTTTCTAAGTACACCCCCCTTCCAGTATTCATGCAACACTTATCCATTTTCTAGTAAATAACAATATTTACATTCATTTAATTTTCATACAAAGGTCCATCGAATCAACATTCACACATATGGAGTTTGTCATAGTTTCTTGGCCATTATAGTTATATTTACAAGTTGGGGGAAACAGGGTGTTACAATTCCCTCCCCCTTAAAGGAAGATCATCCTTGATGTTTTATCTATCAACGTTCTCTATATATACCAAAGTGAACAAAAATGGATATCCATGTCTCATGGCATCCTTCATTTCCCATATGTGGCCTCATCTGGGCCAAAGTGTTTCCATTGCACCTTGACCTATGCAATGGTTTGGTTCATGATTGGGGTTTCCTTCCTGTCTAGTATGCATTGAGTTTCTGGAAAGAATTCTCCCTCTGGTTCCACCTGGATCACAGACCAGTCAATTATATGATTAGAATCATGTACATATTTCTTCAATAATGAAACATGGAAAACATTATATGCCTTTACTGTGGGAGGGAGTGCTATCCTATAGGCTACAGGTTCCACTTTATCTAAAACTTCAAAGGGTCCAAAATATCGAGGTGCCAACTTGGCACAAGCTCCCATCCCCAGGGAACTCTTCCTGGTCCTAACTCTGAGATAAACATGGCCTTCTATCTTGAATTCTCTAGGGGTTCTCTTTTTGTCTGGCGTAACTTTTTTGTCTATCCTGAGTGATTTTCAGATTTTGTTTTATCCAAATCACTTTTTGTTCAATTTCCTTTAGCATGTCAGGTCCGATTGAAATTCTATCCACTGTATTACTCCAAATGACTGGAGTCTTGCACTGTCTACCATAGAGGGCTTTGAAAGGGCTCATCTTCAGTGATTCTTGATAACCGTTGTTGTAGGCAAATTCTACCAGTGGCAGGTAGTCTTCCCACTTCTTAGTTTGATGCATTACATGCATCCTTAGCATGTATTTTAATATTTGGTTTACTCTTTATGTTTGTCCATCGGTTTGAGGGTGATAGGCGGTGCTAAACAGCAGTTTAGTCTCAAAACCAGCCATCAAGGATTTCCAAAAGCTTGAAGTGAATTTCATGTCTCTGTCAGATACAATATCCTTAGGCATGTCATGCAGCATGAATATATCCTTCAAGAATATGTTGGCAATATCTATTTCCTTGCAAGTCGATTTGACGAGAATGAAGTGAATAGACTTGCTCAACTTTTCCACCACTACCATGATGGCATCATTCTGCCTGGCCGATTTTGGTAATCTGGTGATGAAATCCATGGAGATGGTTTCCCATTTCCATTCCGGGATTGGTAGAGGTTGTATCAACCCTGTTGGGTGCCGGTGTTCTTCCTTAACTTGTTGTCATTCTAGACATTTAGCTAAATATTCAGCTATGTCATTTTTCAATCCAGGCCAATAGAATTGTTTCCTAGTGGACGTGACCATTTTTTGATAACCCGAATGGCCAGTGTATGGTCTCTTTTGCAATTTGTCCATTATAAACCTCTTCAAGTCATCACAACTTGGAATATACAATCTGTTTCGGTAATTCAACAGACCTTCGTCCAACATCTAGTAGCCTTCATACTTTATCCCTGCAGGCTTTTGCTTCAGGTACGATGTCACGGTCTTGAAGAATGCATTTGTTTTTTGTGCATTCCTGACTCTTTCCCTAACATTCGTTTCACAGGTGCTCACCACTGCCAGGTGAATTTTTTTCATACATCTGCTAAGGGCATCGGCCACCCTATTTTCCTTTCCTTTGACATGTTTGATTTTGAAATCAAAATCGCTAAGGAGATCCATCCATCTAGCTTGTCTAGCATTGAGTTTTGGTTGATCAAAGAGGTGTTTCAACCCACAATGGTCTATCATAAGTGTTAGCGCTGGAAGTCTCTCCTGGATTGCTTGCAGAAGCAGAGCCCAACGCCCATCAGTTTTTATGTCACGGTTTGATAAATGGGCGATCAAATGGGTAGAGACTCGAGGAGATATCGCTCCAACTCAGGGACTGGCTCTGGTATGTAAGGAACAAAAGAGGTCTTGATCTAACTTCAGTCAGGGAGTTGATTAAAGGGTGAATAGGTGGAAGACTTGTGAGAAGGGTGAGCAAGACTGCCTTGGGCAACAGGTCTTTCGGCGGTCTGTGGGGGAAAAACTTTGAATGCAAGATCCTCCTGATTCAAGGCTTTGGGAAACTGAGAGGAAAACTTGACTGGATCCTCCAATTCCAAGTCGCTCAGTGAGGAGAAGTTTATAGAGGCCGATTAGAACAGAATGACTATCACATTGATCCAACCTACATCATCCTATGACAATCACACTCGACTGGATCCTCCAATTCCGAGATGCTCTAATACAATATAAACAAAGATATGAAAGGAAATTGACATTCATCGGGCAAGAAGTCTCAAAAGTCCAGAAATAACCATAACACAATGATTCATTCAAGATTTTACAAACGGGAGCCTTGCTCAACCATCGATCCATACAAAAATGGCAAAAACGCCTACATATACTCGAAACAAAAACAGTAGCAAAAACAAAATACTGCCTTAAAAACATTGTGTCTGCATGTCTTCTGATAGTCTGCGCATGCAGAATCTGGATGATAGTGCACCTATGACAGACGCCATCAGATTTCAGACCGTCCTACTACAGATGAGTCGACGTGAATTGGTCCTTTGTCAGACCTTCCTCTTTATGGAGGAAATGACGCTCAACCACCATCAACAACCACCATAAATTCATTCTTGGGACTGGGGATGTCCTCGGTCAACTCTGCCTTCTGGGACGTCGAGGTATCCTAATGGTGCCACCTGGATCAGCCGACTGGTCTTTCTTTGGACGCTACTTCACTGGACTGCTGCGAGGGACCCCTATGGAGGATGTGGACGAGGGTGTGACGAGGGTTAAAGGCGTCAATACTGTGGAGGTGATGAAGAAGAAATGGGAGTTGTGACATCAGCTGAGGAATGCCACACGGTCTGAATAGGACAGATGAGGAAGGAGCATGGAGTGCGGGAGTACAGGAGGAGGTGACTAGGAATGAGAGGGAAACATGGTAGGAAACGAGAGGACGACTAGCTGAGGAGGTGCCATGTGGATGGGGAGAGGGAAGTTGGATAGATGAAAGGGGAAGAAGGAGGCGGTAGGTGGAGAACAGGTGGGAATGGGGAGGAAGATACCAAAGGTGACACGTCAGGCAAGGGGCCCTACAATAGTAGCACATCAATTCCGAACCCCCCCCGATTAAAGACAGAAAGGCAAGGGGGGTCCGGAATGAAGCCTCAGCCATTGATTTAGGCGTCTCGATCCTGGCCGCTAGAGAGTTGTGCGCTCAATTCCGGACCCCCCCCCCTCCGCTTAAAGGTAGAATGGCGAGGGGCCTCCGGAATCCACTCCTGGCGTAGGTCTGAGCATGCAGATTCTGGCCGCCCAAACCCATACTCCCTTTAAGTCTAATGCGCCCGAGTTTCATCGATGGATGGACGAATATGATGGATTCGGTGCTTTTGCTAGAAAAATCCCGAAAGGCCCCACCTGTGACTCAGATCTGTGCCGCGTGTCCTTCAGATGAACGGTCCCGCTTCTTTCAGGATTTCTGGCACCGGGGGTTCGCGATGCAATGCTTCTCAAAATCTCGATTGACCAAACCATGAAAGCATGGATGTGTGCCACGTGTCCTCCAGAGGAATGGTCGAGATGACATTTGATGTTGGAAGAGGGTTGCCTCCGTTATCAGGCTCGCTTGATGTGACATGGTGCTAAGACCATGAGCTCGACTTTGAATATCGCTTATCGGCATTTCGGGGTTCGAAGTTTCGAGAAGTGAGGTAACGAGGAGCGCTTGCCCCTCGAACTCCCGAATGCCGATGTGACCAGATCTTGCACCACGCGTCAACGGATCGGACGACCCAGACTTAGCTTTAAAATATAGGATCTTTCTTTTACGTTATATATCGGGTAACTTGGCAGCCTCGAAATCCCGACGACCGTTGATCTGCTTCATGGATGGATCTCGGCTGCTGACAGCAAAACCTTGCCCACTCGCTCGACTCATAACCGGAGAAGAGATCTTTCCGCTGTGCGCTTGGGTGTTCCCGTTCATCCCGCAGACCTGGGTATCTTAGGCCCAAGACAAGAAATGTCGCTAACATTAGGCTCCATGGGGGATAGAGTCATCCCTGTGATGCTCTAAGAACTCATTCCGCAGCTTCAGTGCCTTGCTGTTGGGCTATGGAGTCATGCTCAAAACATCCCGCTGCTGAAAATATAGGTCGAAAAATAAAAGCAACAAAATAAAGATACATGCTCAAAGGAGCTTATTTATATACAATCCTAAACTAATAAAACACTTTACATGGGGCTAGGTGAAAGCAGATTTCCACCATAGCCATTCAAGCAGCTTCCTGGATAGAAGCTCCTTCCTTCTATCAATGATCATTAGCAGATGGTGTAGCCATGACAGCAGAACGGTTACACTCTTCAACTCCTCCTTACAGGCTGGAGTTGAGATGAAATAGGGCGGCTCCAACGCATAGGGGAAAGGCCACTCCACGTACTTGCAGATAGGGTCATGGAATGAGTGGCAGATTCCAGAAAATGGGG
>JASDQU010108185.1:59723-81009 GCA_032191745.1 Picea mariana | reverse complement strand
GAAATAGGGCGGCTCCAACGCATAGGGGAAATGCCACTCCACGTACTTGCAGATAGGGTCATGGAATGAGTGGCAGATTCCAGAAAATGGGGGACAGACACCCTCCTCTGCTACACAGTTGTTCACCTATGGTTGAATATCTCTGATAAGCACAGGTTGGTGGTGGACAACTGGCATAGGCTCGCTGCTCTTGGGCGGCTGTTGCTCGCTTACTGGCTCTGGACAAGAAATATTATGCTCCTCTGGTTCGGTCTCCCCCAGGTCCGATTCGTATTCATCATAAATAGGGACCATGGGGTGGTTCTGTTCTTCCTCGTACTGCTCAGTGTCTCCTGAAAGACTGAGGTGGTTGATTTCCTTGTGATAATTTTCTTTAGCGAGCAGAGGATAAGGCTCTGCGACCTGCTCTTGGAAATCCAGCATATCGAGCTCAGACTCTGATTCGTAACTGTCATAAGTCGTCTGGCTGCTCTGACAAGAAAAAGGTGATGTCGGGCTCTGCTGCTCCTCTTCCAGATAATCATCAAAGTCAGGGGGGAACAAAGCTTCTCCAACTTGCAGAAAAGGAACTATTCCCCGCTCCTCCATTTTGACCCCGAATGTAAACACATCGTGGGAAATCTTGTGAAGGAAAAGAGAGAAATCCTCTTCCACAACTACCTCTTCATTGTTTTGATCTGAGACAGCAAGCTCATTGGGGGCAGATGCCAACTCGTCTAATGAATCTTCAACAATCTCTTCAAAAGAGTTGCTCAGAGCGTCTGCCTCAAGGACTGGAAAATCCTCTGCACAGTCTTCATATTTCAACCCTTCTAATTGGGCAGAGAGATATTTCACCTGCTCCATCAACTTACTCAGGGTGCCATCCTCCTCCCTGGGAACTTCATCGCTTTCATAACCTGCCTCGGATGCAGATGAATGGGGAGGAGAAAGGACTGAGTTATGATCCAGGTCATCAGTATCCTCCCCACAACTTACGTCAGAAATAGCTTTCTCTTGTATAGACTTGTGATATCCCTCAAAACAATTATGACAAATTAACTCAGGGGGATACAGCCTCTGACAATAGGTGGTGAAAGCTGCATGGAATCCATTGAGTGAAGAAATGCTAGCAGGGGGTAAAGAATGGTACCATTTACGCGCATCCCCTGCTAACGAGAACATGAACATCTTCAGTAACACATCCTCATGATGTATCTCCCACTGACGCATGAGTTCATGAAACTCACTGAGGTGCTGAGCAGGGTTGTCCTCTTCACCTTTTCCAAATATGGGAAAATAATCGCCCCATTCATCCAGAGAGGGGACAACATTAGGAAAACCAGGAATAGCAAAAAAATTAAAGGAGAAAACCTGCAAGCAAGTATTTTCTCCATATCGAACCAGTGGAGTCGCCAATCGATCCTTGAATCATGGAGTCACTGGGTGAAAGATGTGTAGCTTCGAATGTGTCTGGTCCTTTTTCACCATCAAAGGCCAGATCTTAACATTATCGTTACCCCAGGAAACTTCTCAGGCTGAGAAAGCAGCCGCTGAAGCCTTCTTGAGAAAGCTCCTATGGGTCATCTTTCAGGTGTGCCAATAGTGGCCACAACTGAAACAGTAAAGTGGAAACAATGGAGTCGCCACAGTGGAGTCGCCAAGTGCACAGTAGCAATCTGAATAATTCTGATTTCTGATGCACCTTTAGAATCAGTTGATCGATGTCGTTCTTCCCAGGGAAAATCTTCAACTTCGTCCCCGGCAGCGGCGCCAGAAATGTTAACGCTGGAAGTCGATCCTAGATTGCTTGCAGAAGTAGAGCCTAACGCCCATCAGTTTTTATGTCACGGTTTGATAAATGGGCGATCAAATGGGTAGAACTCGAGGAGATATCGCTCCAACTCAGGGACTGGGTCTGGTATGTAAGGAACAAAAGAGGTCTTGATCTAACTTCAGTCGGGGAGTTGATTAAAGGGTGAACAGGGGGAAGACTTGTGAGAAGGGTGAGCAAGACTGCCTCAGGCAACAGGTCTTTCGACGGTCTGTGGGGGAAAAACTCTGAACGCAAGATACTCCTGGTTCAGGGCTTCGGGAAATTGAGAGGAAAACTTGACTGGATCCTCCAATTCCAAGTCGCTCAGCAAGGAGAAGTTTACAGAGGCATATTAGAACAGAATGACTATCACAGTGATCCAACCTACATCATCCTATGACAATCACACTCAACTGGATCCTCCAATTTCGAGATGCTCTAATAGAATATAAACAAAGATATGAAAGGAAACTGACATTCATCAGGCAAGAAGTCTCAAAAGTCCAGAAATAACCATAACACAATGCTTCATTCAAGATTTTACAACTTGGAGCCTTGCTCAACCATCGATCCATACAAAAATGGAGAAAACGCCTACATATACTTGAAACAACAACAGTAGCAAAAACAAGATACTGCATTAAAAACATTGCGTCTGCATGTCTGCTGACAGTCTGCGCATGCAGACTCTGGATGATCGTGCACCTATGACAGACACCATCGGATTTCAGACCATCCTAATACAGATGAGTCGACGTGAATTGGTCCTTTGCCAGACCTTCCTCTTTATGGCGTAAATGACGCTCAACCACCATCAACAATTGCCATAACTGCATTCTTGGGACTGGGGACATCCTCGGTCAACTCTGCCTTCTGGGACGTGGAGGTATCCTAATGGTGCCACCTAGATCAACCGAACGGTCTTTCTTTGGACGCTACTTCACTGGACTGCTACGAGGGACTCCTATGGAGGATGTGGACGAGGGTGTGCCGGGGGTTAAAGGCGTCAATACTGTGGAGGTGATGAAGAAGAAATGGGAGCTGTGACATCAACTGAGGAATGCCACACGGTCTGAATAGGACAGAGGAGGAAGGAGCATGGAGTGCGGGAGTACAGGAGGAGGTGACTAGGAATGAGAGGGACACATGGTAGGAGACGAGAGGACAACTAGCTGAGGAGGTGCCATGTGGATGGGGAGAGGGAAGTTGGATAGATGACAGGGGAAGAGGGAGGCGATAGGTGGAGAACAAGTGGCAACGGGGAGGAAGATACCAAAGGTGACATGTCAGGCAAGGGGCCCTACAATAATAGCACATCAATTTCGGAACCCCCCCCCCCTAATTAAAGGCAGAAAGGCAAGGGGGGTCCAGAATGAAGCCTCAGCCATTGATTTAGGCGTCTCGATCCTGACCGCTAGAGAGCTGCGTGCTCAATTCCGGACCCCCTCCTCCGCTTAAAGGTAGAATGGAGAGGGGCCTCCAGAATCCGCTCCTGACCGTAGATCTGAGTGTGCAGATCCTAGCTGCCCAGACCCATAGTCCCTTTAAGTCTAATGCACCCGAGTTTCATCAATGGATGGATGGTTATGATGGCTTCGGTGCTTTCGCTAGGAAAATCCCAAAAGGCCCCACCTGTGACTCAGATCTGTGCCGCATGTCCTTCAGATGAACGGTCCCGCTTCTTTCGGGATTTCTGGCACCGGGGGTTCACGATGCAATGCTTCTCAAAATCTCGATTGACCAAACCGTAAAAGCACAGATGTGCACCGCGTGTCCTCCAGAGGAACGGTCGAGATGACATTTGATGTTGGAAGAGGGTTGCCTCCGTTATCAGGCTCGCTTGATGTGACCTGGCGCTAAGACCGTGAGCTCGGCTTTGAAGATCGCTTATCGGCATTTTGGGGTTCGGAGTTTCGAGAAGTGAAGTAACGAGGAGTGCTTGCCCCTCAAACTCTCGAATGCCGATGTGACCAGATCTTACGCCATGCGTCAACGGATCGGACGACCCAGACTTAGATTTAAAATATAGGCGCTTTCTTTTACGTTATATATCGGGTAACTTGGAAGCCCTGAAATCCCGACGACCGTTGATCTACTTCGTGGATGGATCTCGACTGTTGACAGCAAAACCTTGCCCACTCGCTCGACTTGTAACCGGAGAAGAGATCTTTCCACTGCACGCTTAGGTGTTCCCGTTCATCCCGCAGACCTGGGTACCTTAGGCCCAAGACAAGAAATGTCGCTAACAATAAGTACGAATCTCCTACCCAAGAGGTAATGCCTCCACATTTTTAAATCATGCACTATGGAAGCCAACTCTATATCGTGGGTAACATAATTGATTTCGTGCTCATTCAAATTTCTGGACTCATAGAAAATCACACGTCCTTCTTGCATAAGGACTCCTTCGAGTCCTTCCTTGCAGGCATCTGTACACACGAGGAAATCATTATTAGGGTCGACGATCTTCATCATGGTTGCGTGGGTCAAAAGGTATTTTAGTGACTGAAATCTTTCTTCATATTCCATTGGTCAAATGAATTTGACCCCCTTCTTCTGGAGGGTAGTGATTAGAAAACCAATCTTGGAAAATCCTTTTATAAACCTCCTATAGTATCCTGAAAGGATCGGATATCTGAAACATCCTTTGGGGTAGGCCATTCCATGATAGATCTGATCTTGTCAGGGTCTACTACCACCTTTTCTTTAGATATAACATGGCTCAAGTAATGTATTTGCTTCTGGAAAAATTCACACTTGCTAAACTTAGCGTAGAGTTGATTCTCTCTTAGAAATTGAAGTACAAGTCTAAGATTTTCTTCATG
The DNA here is from genome assembly GCA_032191745.1 of Picea mariana. Taxonomy (NCBI): domain Eukaryota; kingdom Viridiplantae; phylum Streptophyta; class Pinopsida; order Pinales; family Pinaceae; genus Picea; species Picea mariana. The sequence goes on along the minus strand of JASDQU010108185.1, from coordinate 76,389 downwards.
CTCCTCTCTAATCTTGGAGTAGATTAAGATATCATCAATAAAAACCAATACAAATTTTTTGAGTACATTGTTCATCAAGCACATAAAAGTGGCAGGGGCATTGGTTAATCCAAATGGTACTACCACAAATTCATAGTGACCATATCTTGTCCTGAAGGCGGTTTTGTGGATGTCCTCATCCTTGATTCAGACTTGATGGTATCCAGATCTCAAGTCAATCTTTGACAAAATGGAAGCACCCCCTACTTGGTTGAACAAGTCATCGATTCTTGGCAAGGGGTACTTGTTCTTTATTGTTTCCTTATTGAGTTGTCTATAATCTACGCATATTTGGAGTGTTCCATCTTTCTTCTTCACAAGCAAGACTGGTTCTCCCCATGGAGATACACTGGGTTGGATGTAGCCTTTATCCATCATTTATTTTAGTTGTATCTTGAGCTCAACTAGTTCAGGTGTACTCATTCTATAGGGTGTCCTAGACACCGACACCACTCTTGATGCAAGTTCTATCGAGAATTCAATGTCTCTTCTCGAGGGTAAACCCAGTACCTCTTCTGGAAAAACATCTCTATATTCCCTTAATAAGGGGTGGTCCTCTAGGTTTGGTCTGTCATCCTCAACAATATTCAACACTTGTATTGCGTATAGAGAGCATCCATTTCTTCAATACTTATTCATTTGAAGGGTTGATATTCATCTCACTGAGACAGGCTTCTGAATTCCCTAGAGGGTTATCTTTCTCCCTTAGTCATTTATACATTCTTAGGTTTTATGGTAACAGTCTAACTTAGTTTTATATGCAGCTAGCTAGTCCATGCCAATCAACATGTCATAAGATCTTAGGGGAAGTATGTTAAGGGTAGCTTGGGTGGGCAATCCATCCATAATGAATTGGAAAATTGGTATGACCTCCGCTACTTTTCTTTTGGTGCCAGTGGCTAGTTGTACCAACCATGGCCTAGCATGTCTATGTGGCTGCAATTTACACTTGTCAACAGTCTAAGGGGCCACATAACACAAATTAGAACCAGGCTCAATTAAAATAGAAACTGGATGGTTGGCGATCATACCTTCCATCTCCACCATTGAAGCTTGGTGGTCAGCTTGCTTATTATCCACGGATGCATAAATTCGTGGCATACTCCTAGCCACATCATTGATGGTGGTAGCTTCTTGGATGTTGTAAACTCTCCTAATATTCTGTTGTTTGTGTGGATAGTCCCTCAGTATATGTTCTTCTCCACAACCCCAACATTTCAAGGGATCCTTCTTTAGGTTGTCAGTCTTTCCTGGGGTTGATCCAAAAGGTTTATTTCCACTCTAGGAGGGGAAATTTTGATGGTGTACACTTCAAGTAGGAAGGCTCATCCTTGAATCCTTCCTATAGTTCTTAAATCTTGGGGATTTAAACCCCTTCTTCTTGAACCCCAAACTATTATTCTGCTTCCAGTCCTCATGAGGTTCTGTCTGATGCCTAAACTGTTCATAACAATACCTTGCCTTCCAGATAGTGTCTTCTAAGGTCTTTGGATTATCAAACTCAATCCTGTTCTAGTAGTTTTGAGGTAACCCACTGATAAATTGTTGCACTTTTACCTTCTCCTCTTTTATGTAGGGTACACACCTCAACAACTTAAGGAATTTACTGACATATTCCTCTATGGCGAGTTGTCCTAGCTTGAGTTCATAGAACTCTTTAGTCTTCTCATCAAAATATTTTTATGATAGATACTTCTTCTTGAAGTGTTTCTTGAACCGTTTCCAAGATAGGTCCTCTTCATGGATTCCTTTCACATTCTTAAGGTCTTCCCACCAAATGGAAGCCTTTCCATACAGGTTGAAGGTGGCTATTCGAGCCTTCAAGTTTTTAGATAAATCATGGGCTCTGAAGTACTTCTTTAGTCTAAGCAGTCAGGCTTCTGCCTCTTCCCCTTTCTTAATCTCACCATCGAAAGAGGGTGGTTTGGCTTTCTTGAACTCTTTAGGGCCATTACTTTTGGAATTCTTTCATTTCTTCCTTTTCCTTTGGGAATGTGAGCTAGTTTTACTACTAGAAGATCCTTCTGAGTCGCGTGTTCCCTTTTCAAAGGATTCTCCCGATGAGTGTCCCCTGCCTTCAGGTTGGACCTTCCTCAAGGACCAAGGTACTCCTCCTAGTGTCACCACTTATGGGGCCATGTTTTCATATCTAAGGTGGACTTCAGCTTCTCTTCGTCTGTCGTCGGTCCACATGACTGGTGGCAAGTCCATGCTGCAGTTGTCTCTGTATGTCGGATAAACTTTGCAGTAAGACTGCATTAATTTATGTTTTCTTCTCTTTCTCCTTTATCAATCTCTTGTTGTCGGCCTTATATCTTTGTAACTCGGCCATGAGGCTCCTTACAGTCTCATCCATATTTGGAGGATTCTCTACCGCCCTCCTCTCGTCAAATTCTTTGTCTCTATTGTGGGAACCATCCCCCACTTCATGGTGCATTACCATCCTTTATGCTTGCAGTTTCTTGTGGTTGACTCACCACTTGAGTGCCGATAAAACACTTTCTATTAGTTAACAGTATATTAGTTTATGAACAACACATAACTCATACTTCTTAAATACACACACACACATAGCATGAAGCTTTCATTCTTTTTTGTAATAAGGGCTTAACCAAACTTTTTAGGAAGGAAGTAAGGTAGGGTGTCACCCTTAAAGCCCTTTAATGTGGTTTTTATGCAACTTGGCCATGAGCCCAAGCAGGCCAAGTGATGTAACCATGCTCTGATACCAATTTGTAACACACCCACAGTGGGGCGTTGAAATTTCATCCTTATTAAGAACTCAAGACCTCCATACAGAGTCTCAAATCCCATTTTTCTCATCTAGGGATTTCCCGCCGTGGTTAACATACTCAAAACCGAACTCAGAACTAGAAGAATACACCTCTCTCCAGCTCCTCGGGTGTTCATTGGCCGAGGTTGCGGAACTTCCACATGGGTCTGGCTCAATAGGTTCCTCGCACGCGTCGGGACTTTGGAATTTGGGTGTACCTGACTCACCTAACTCTGTTTCCACTGAAATCTAAACTCGTGGATAGATATAGGTCGAATCGACAGTCCATATTCTGGTCATCGCTAATGGCAGAGATTGACTTTGGGTCTTGGGCTTCGGGAGTTCTCAACTCACCTGACTCTGTTTCCTCCGAAGTCTGAACTCGTGGACTATCGGAGTCCTAGTCCCTTCGCCAATCATGTTGACCAAGTGGGCATGTACCAAAGGCTAACATGTAGTTGGATCAAGGGTGACACGTTCCCTCACCCAGAGCGATGCATGTCATGATCTAAGGTTCCTATGGGATAGGTGATGCATATAAAACCCGATGGTATGTGGCTCGTTAATATTGGATCCATTTCACCAGGGATGACATCACTGTGCCCTGTCACCTTGGGCTAACAATATTCTACAATCCTCAAATGTCATAGTTGAGGTCCGACCACGTAGACCTATATATCTACGACTTTGGTTACCTCAGGGTTTCGGTTTTCAAGAGTATTTCTAAGAAAACTCCTCTTACCTTCTGAAGCGCCCAGCCTCTGAAGTAGAGGGACTAGCGCCACACGTCCCTGATATGACGATGATTGGGAATGGATCTGAAGGATCTCGTGATCTACAGTATTGGGTCCTTCGTGGATCCGACCTTCGAGGTTTCGGGCCTCGATTTACTTGGCAAGATAGGTCCACCCAACCACCTAGGGGACCACTTTTCATTGATTAATCTCACGGGAGACCGAGTCTCCTGGTCACCTTTAGTCCGCGTAAGGCTGGTAAGGTCAGTCTTACTCCGAAGTCCCAAACTTCCAGAGTTACGATACCAAGAGAACATGCCCCCCTTATTTTTATCCCAAGGTTCTTGGGAATCGGTCATATGGGTCTTTTTGAATGGGTCTCTTCTGCTCATCTTCTAAACGAAGTGACCTCCTCTTTTCCAGGCTTCAACTTCGCTACTCCTCCTAAGGTTTACCAATAAAGGGTTAAGGACTTGGGCCTGGCATTTCGGTCGCACGACAAAGGGGTCTGGAATAGGTATCCTCTTCATATAGATGGTTTCAGGTTGACACAATATCTCCTATCTTGACCATCTTAACAACTTGTGCCCCGCGGAGCCTCCGGAGTTAAGCTAGGCATGCATTCTATCAGTTGGAAGTGTTAATTTACAAGAATATGAAATCATATGCATGACATAGTCATTTCACACAGAAAACATTTATAAATGCACATATTCATAAGTCCAAGAAATCATCTATCATTCCAATTCAACAAATAAATCAAGGAAAATACTTATCAGAACCAGACAATGTAAAGCGACTACTGGAAGGGATTCCCATTTCCACCCAACCACAGGCTCAGTCACTCCAAATGGATTTACCAGTAGCCACCCCCGAGCTAGACCACGATGCTCTACTACACAATATTTTCTACTGGCTCAACAATAGTAGGGACAGAGGTTACTCTCCTCCTCCCACAGGGTCTTGGTAGTGGTTTACATGATACCAAGCAAGGAGGACCAACCTCGTTTATCATCTTATATCATAACCTTCCCCGCCATTTCCTATGACCATAATGCTTATTTTTCAGTTCTTTCTTGAACCCGAGATATTCATCTCTCGTATCTGCACTCTTCGCAGGTCTCCCCTCTCCCACCACACCTTCCTTTCTCGCCTCTTTCAACAGGGTTGTGGGTGGATCAAATTCCCAGCCCACGGTCAAATCTGGAATCCTTACATATGGGTGTTATTCCCCATCCCCTCATTAACTCTTGAGGAGGTCTTCCCACCTACCAGCTTGACTGTAATTTATTTCTGGGTCAGAGGATTGTGCTGGTCTTGAGCAATTAAATCCAATAAGTATTGGTTTGGTGAATCTTAACGCAACCATTCCTGGTCCCCTTCACTATCTCTTTTTGTATCATTCGTGGTCTTTCTAAGTACAACCCCCTTCCAGCAGTCATGCAACACTTATCCATTTTCTAGTAAATAACAAGATTTACGTTCATTTACTTTTCATACAAAGTTCCATCGAATAAACATTCATACATATGGAGTTTTCCATAGTTTCTTGGCCATTACAGTTATATTTACAAGCTGGGGGAAACAGGGTGTTACACCATATTTTTCTTCTAATTGGAAAAACACAAACCAACACAAACACAACTACAACTAGTTCCCTTTTTTTAAAACATTTTATTGTACAAACATTCCTTTATTTGATCATTGGTATGGACAAATAGTTGGAGAAGAACAAAAGTTTGTAACATTACATAAAATATTGAAAAAAAAATCGCAAGACATACCAACTTGTAACCAACATCCCTAATTATCAATACAATTCAATAGGGGAATGAGAGTCAATTATGAAACAATTGAAATTTCGATAGAGTAAGAAAATCCTTGCTTATCTATGACATACATATAAGAATACAAAGTGATTATGTAATCACCATTTATGATGTAGTGATATCATTTCATTTAAGATTCATAAGCTCAAGTGGAACTAGACGAAGGAGTGTATATTATTTTCCAATGGAACCCTCCCACTTTGTGCGTCCACTTAGTGTTAAGTTCCCAAATCAATATATCATTGAAGCTCGTTCTCAAATCACAAATAAACAACAAATCACAAATAAAAAACATGTTCTCAATTCATTGATTATGTTCAAGTAGCTTACCATAGTGTCTATCTAGCTCATATGAATGACTAAAAATTGGTTTCACAAGAGTATCTATCGAAAAGCATAATATTTTGCAATAACTCAACCAAAGCTTCAAACATTTTCTTATCTGTCTTCCTCTCTGTAGTGTGAGAGATGAAATGATCCTTCACAAAATCAAGAATGATTATTTTCTCTTTGGCTTCCTTCTTTCAATGAGTGACCAACTATGATAGATCAATAATTTCTGGAATCTCTTTCACAACATGCTCCCAAATATCAACTTTCTCCATAACTAACTAAAGCCTAAGATTCCAATGACTAAAATTGGAAGCTCCATCCAACCTATCACACTCTTTAAGACCAAGATTCACCTTACACATCTTGAATAATCCTCAAGTGCACAAATCAACAATATATGAAGTAGAAAACACCCTTTCTAGAGTTCAACACCCTTTCTAGGGTTCAATCACTTCTCCTAAGCAACCCAGGGTATCACACCCAAACAACATTAACTAGCACCTCTCCTAGGTACACCAAAACTAAAATACCAACTTCATATTACACTTAAAGTGATCTCAACGACAAAATCTTGGATACCATTTAGAAATTTCTGAAATATGAATTTTAATGAAAAACAAAAATTTCACATCTTTCCTAAAGGTTTCCTAAGTCTTAACCTTGTGAATTTTCAAATTTAAGGTTGTTACAAAATATAAACAAAACAACAACAACAACTATCAATATTTCAAATCTTCACAACCCCAACCAACAAGGCAATATAAGAGATAAGATACAAATTTGTGTTAATAAGTTTGAACCCTCAAGGGAAATCTTATCATATCCATATAACAAACCTGAAAATCACTTATGACAGTTGTAAATATAGTAACAAATTTTCCCTATATTCTTAAACATAAAAATTAAGTCTTTTAACAATTGCATCCTTAACTTATGTCAAATCAACAACACATGTAAGTGTTGAATATTACAAAACCATGAAGAAATAGATGGTTGAAAAAATCAAATCTACAATTAAACAATGATTGGACAACTGGAAACTTCATTAATATGAATGAAAATGAAGTTCACGTACATAACATAGCCTTGTCCCAATGCTAGCACAATCCCCTATCTCTCCAAAACCCTAGCTAGGGAAAATAATGAAAACCCTAGTTCACACAAAGGAGCTCCAATAATCATGCATCACACAAGCATGTTGTGCAAGGAAAGACGTCTCCTCTTCTTCTTCACTTCAACAAATACAAACTGGGGTTTCATCTCAAAACCCTAATCTCCAAGTCTCTAAGGGATGAAATCCTAACCCTAGTGTACAATATTTTCAAAGTAACTCCTAGAAACCATAGCAAATCCAAAACAAGAGAGATAAAGCACAAAAGAAACACAAGAGAGAGGAAGACTAGTTTGCTCCTCTAAGTCACATCTCTAACACAAGAGTCATAAAAATGAATAAGAATAAAATGACTTTCTCCTTCTTCTATATAGATGAAAGGTAAAGGAGGCCAACAATAGATATGTCAGCATATGACCTTATAAACAACCTATAAAAACACATGTAGCCGCACACATATAGAGCACTACACTTCAAGGGTATGTGTGTCCAACTCCAAGGTGATGTTGTTTACAAGCAAGGCTCCAATTCTAAAGGTGCTCCACAATGTGTGTCCAAGACTCCTCTTATAAGCCTCCAATGACTCTAATGAACCTCCTAATCCATATACTCCACTGTCCCCCCTTCCTTGCATGAACACTATCACGAACCAGGGGTCTATAATTCAACTCTAGGCCTCCATGCAAACTTCTATGCTACCCCATGTTGTATAGGGATCAATGCCTTCCTCCAGTATGTCAAACGCTTCTCCTCTAATCTAGGTTCTCCAAGCAAGCAACATCCTTCGTGTGGTCGACATGTAGAATGCCACTAAGTTTTCTAAATATATCCAACACCCTAAGCAAGACTATTATGTAAGCTCTCAACTTAGGTCAAGAAACCATTGAGTAAGCCATATCCAATGTATAAATATATCAAATACCATCTCTAATATGAAAAACCATCCTAAACCATCAAGGGGTTAATCATACATACACCATGTACCCCAAATCTCATGAAGCACCCCCAAACATGGTGTAAACACTTTCAAAGTAACCCCAAATGCTAATGATGCAAGAGCATCACTCCACGTCAGCAGCGTGCCAGCCATCCAACACATACAACACGCATTTAATGGAGAAAGGGAGAGACGCAGCCCTCTCAATTTTGAAATTCAAAATTTCAATAAATTTTGTAAGGTTGTAAGAGCCGACCACGTATTTGTTTAGGAAGTGGTTGAGTTTTCCTTTAATGGTTACCTGCAGCTAAGTCCAGATCAGTCAGGTCTGTGACTTCCTTTTGTGTAATGTAGTCATAGGAGTCGGTGCCACTCTAAGATAGCGATGGCTTAGGGGTGGTTGAGGATAAGCTCGAGAGAACCCTCTTTTGTAACAAGAGGATAGAGAATAGAAGAGTTCTCAGGGAGAGAGATCTCGAGAGGGAGAGAGAGTTTAGACTTGTTACAGTCCAGTCTTTGTAAACATTTGTATAGACATACAAATTAATAGAAAAACTGTTTTTCCTGCATGTTGTGTGTTTGATGTTTACATGTTTTTATGCATTTCATGTTTTAAATGCATAACTGGTGAAGCATTTAATAAGTTTCAATTTCTTCCTATCTTGGAGTTTCCGAGTGCAAGGAGTGCACATAGTCCGCAAGGTGTGCATTGACATAGGTGAGACAACCTTAGGAAAGATCAAGATGGATAGCCTTGAACCTTCATCAGCAGAGGTGCAAGGAGTGCACAGGAAGGAACTATGTCTCGAGTTCAAGGAAGACAGAACTACTGAAGGTTCTGGAGATATTTACCAAGAGGGCATCGAGCGAGTGCATAGAGTGCACTAGGGAACTCTATTTCAAGTTCAGAGAGAAGAAGTGTCGAGGAGAGACACTTATAGAGTTGTTGAACACTCTGTAGGCTCTGCAAGGTGTGCATCGAGAAGGAGAACGCCAGGTGGGTGTAAGGAGTTTTCTTTTTCAGAAAACTTCTCGAATCTGAGTTATTTGAGATCCTCGAACGCAAAGTGTGCGCAGGAGTAAATCTCTGAGAGGACGAAGCTCAGAAGGGATAGTGTTTCTATAACGCAGACGAGACCCAAAGGAACCGGGCTCGCAAGAGGAAGAGTTGAAGGTCAAGACCTTCGAGACTTAAAAAATCTTCTAAGTCAAAAAGCCAAGAAATCTCAGGAGGAAGGGCATAGCTGTCGTTGGATCGGTCATGGGAGGAAAGATCTAGATTGTTGAATCGATGTCCAGGCAGCAGGAGGAGAGCGTGCAAGGAGGACAGATCTGAACCGTCAGTTCTAGCACCAATACCCTACAACCGTTGAATCAGGCGAAGGAACATGGGGTTTAAACCCTTGGATATCCACACATTCATGAATCGGAAGTTGGAGTAGCAGAGGAGGCTGCACCCCATACTTGCAATCGTCGAGATTGCGAAATCGCGCCAGGCGTCGGATCTGGAGCGCAGTGACCTGAGAGCCGCTAGATCAAGGATACATGCACGGGGTTTAGTCCTTGGGAGGTGCACAGGAAAAAGGATCTGGGTCGTTAGATCTAGCACCAAGGACCGATAGTCGTCAGATCCGAGAGAAGGTGCAAGGGGTTTAATCCCTGGGAAGTTGCACAGAAGTGTCGAGTTAACGTGAGCCGTCGGATCTAGAAAAGGTGCTCAAGGTTTAAACCTCGTAACAGCAGAAGGAAGAGGACTCATCAAGTCCTGAAAGCAACAGGACCGTCCATTTTGGAGGACAGGTGGTAGAGATCTAGATCATTTCGCGAATTCGGGGTTCGTGAGTTTGGAGGGCAGACCAAATTCTTGGTTTCGCAAAGTCCCAAGTTGCGAGGAGTAGGTAAGGAGATACAGAGCGTTGGATCCAAGCCATGGGAGAACCGTTGGATCAGAACCTCTACGTGGTATTGCGTATCGGGGGTTCGGGGGTTGAAAGAATTTATTTTCGACTGCAGAAGTCATGAAGTGTCGAGCGTCGAGGGCTCGTGCGAACACGTGGCACATCCGTTAGGTGGGGACTGTGTGGTTGACAGGTGGCGTAAAAAAAAATGCCCAGAGAAAGGTGGAAGCGGGTGACAGGTGGTGGACACACGTCACCTTGGAAGGAGCCAACCCATCACTGACCTTTCGCGTTTCGGGGTTTCGCAAAGGAGGAGCACAAGGGTTCAACACTCCAACTCACAAAGTCACGAGTTGCGAGTAGTGCTTGCACTTAGCCCTAGCCGGTGGTTATGTGTGGAAGGCGCTAACAAGGAGGAGCCATACCTGTATCGCATCTCAGGTATCGACATTTGGAGAAAAAGGAGTCGAGGGTCTTCGACTCATGAACTCGCGAGTTGCGAAAGGCGCTTGCGCTAAGGCCAGGTTGTGGTCGCATGGAAATGTAGGGCTCCTGCCTGGTGTTAAGTTGCGCAGGGTGGGTTTTCATAAAAGACCTGTGGATTCATTCAAAGGGTTCCAGCAGGAGCCCGAAGAGCCATTTCGGCTCAGAAGAAGATCGATCCAGAGACCGGGAGGTCGCAGAACCCTACTAAGGTAGGGGGTCTGCATCAAGTGGTATCAGAGCCAACAGATTTTTTGTTTTCATATCACAGACAAGAGAAGGACTGTGAAGGGATATAGTCTGATACCATCAAGTGGTATCAGATCTGATTTTTGTCTGTAGATTTCATACAAAAGAGAAAGAGGAGACCGTTACTTTGTTCACAGCCAAAGGAGAGACGGTGGGATAAATTATGGTAACATCAAGTGGAATCAGAAGCAGAGATTCATCTGTATACAGAAGGTGAAAGAAGCAAGGTGTTAAAGCTCTGTGGTGATTGCTACAAGGTGTGCAACAAATCATAGACAGCCAGGCGAGCTATAGGAGAACATGGAGATGCTCTCAGACGTAGAGTGATCCATATGCTTTCTAGGAGGGCAGGTGAAAGATGGAACTGGATACTGAAGGCCTGTAGCATGGTGGAAGAGGAGACCACCAGCAGATGAGTAAAGTAGAGATTGACAAAGAAATCGCTGAGATAAGGGCGAGAATGGAATAGTTGACATTGAAGATGCAGCAAGAGAAAAAAGTACAATGGAGGTACGAATGGCCTCTGAACAAGAAAGCCAAATGGCCTGTTCAAAAGTTGTTGGCCAGGAAACAACAACAAGAGTTGAAGAAGTGGCTGAGGTATGTTGAAAACCTCAGTGACATAGATTTGGTTCGCATCTGTGAGCCAGAAGTTGGAGGAACCCTCAGTGATGAGGAAGAGAGATTAGTTTCAGGTCTCATAAACTGCCAGGAGGGCAGAGATGAATTTTCCAATTGCCAGGTGGGCAATGAAATGAGATCATTGGAGGATCTCATAGATTGTCAGGAGGACAGCAATGGAAATTCATATTACCAGGAGGGAAATGGTATGAGATTAGTTGAAGATATCGTAAAGTGCCAGGTGGGTAGAAGTGAACTTTTGAGTTGCCAGGTGGGAAATGGGAAGAGATCAGCAGAAGATATGGCATACTGCCAAGGGGGCAGTGGTGAAAGTTCAGATTGCCAAGTGGGAAATGAGATGGGATCACTGGATCTCATAGACTGCCAAGTGGGCAGCAAAAAATTCTCAAATTGCTAGGTGGGTAGGGGAAAGGAAGTGAGACTGTCTGAAAGTCTCAGGGACTCAGGAGTGAGTTCAGATCAGCAAGGAGTGTTGAGAAGTGAAGATTCATGTGGTTTTGCAAACCATGTGAATGAAGATGATGACAAGTTAAAAACTTTCACCATCCAGAAGGAGGAACAGAAGAGCATTCTGATGATTGGGGGAATTCGGGTATTCCTACCAGATAACCCAATTGAGGCAAGAGCATGTGTTGCAGATGCAGCAATAGAAGGAGGAAAACCAATAGAGACTATCAAAGAAGAGGAATAAGTGGAGAAGACACTAATGTTTTCCCAAGGAGAAGAAGAAGAGCATTCAGCCAAGTTGCTCAAAATTTCCAGCCAGGAAGATGAAACAGAAATGACTGCAGCACTAGAGTCTGCAACAGAAGAGGAAGCAGACAACACGGATTTTGTTGATCTGTATGGAGAATTGGAAGCCCTAGAGAAGAGGGTGATGGTGCAAAGTTTTCACATCCGACAAGCTAAGCTGGAAGAAGTTGGAAGTATGCCAGCAGGAGAAATGGCAGCAGTAGAACTGCCAAAGGAAGAAGCTGAGTAACAGTTAAATGAGGAGACTTTAGAGCTGGAGTATACAGCAGAGTGTCCACTTAGTGCCACAAAGAGAGATAAATATAGTAGGGGAGATCAAGCAGATCTTCCCATTGAGAAGACAGAAGTGCAGCAGAGAAGACTGCATACAAAGAGCCGGCCACTGTAGCAGCTGGACGAGTTAATTGAAGAAATCAGAAAGCTGATGTTGAGTTCGGCGGCAGAGACTGCCAGCAATGAGAAGCTGAGCAGAAGGGAGCCTACAAGAGTAGTAGGGGGGCAGCAGTAGCAACAACGAAGCAGAGGAGAAGATGGACAGCTCCAAGGGAAAGTTTGGGATCCAGGTGGAGTTCAACACTGGAGAAGAGGAGCTCATAATCAAGAGATCATGATTTTTCCAGCTGAGGAGTATGATGCAAGAGCATCACTCCATGTCAGCAGCGTGCCAGCTAGCCAGCACATCCAACATGCATTTAATGGAGAAAGGAAGAGGCGTAGCCCTTTCAATTTTGAAATTCAAAATTTCAATAAATTTTGTAAGGCTGTAAGAGCTGACCACGCATCTATTCAGGAAGTGGTTGAGGTTTCCTTTAATGGTTACCTGCAGCTAAGTCCAGATCAGTCAGGTCTGCGAATTCCTTTTGTGTAATGTAGTCATAGGAGTCGGTGCCACTCTGAGATAGCGATGGCTCAAGGGTGGTTGAAGATAAGCTCAAGAGAGCCCTCTTTTGTAACAGGAGGATAGAGAATAGAAGAGCTCTCAAGGAGAGATATCTCGAGAGGGAGAGAGAGCTGAGACTTGTTACAGTCCAGTCTTTGTAAACATTTGTATAGACATACAGATTAATAGAAAAGAAGTTTTTCCTGCATACTGTGTGTTTGATGTTTACATGTTTTTATGCATTTCATGTTTTAAATGCATAACTGGTGAAGCATTTCATAAGTTTCAATTTCTTCCTGTCTTGGAGTTTCCGAGTGCAAGGAGTGCACATAGTCTGCAAGGTGTGCGTTGAAACAGGTGAGACAACCTCAAGAAAGCTCAAGAGGGATAGCGTTGAACCTTCATCAGCAGAGGTGCAAGGAGTGCACAAGAATGAACTATGTCTTGAGTTCAAGGAAGACAGAACTACTGAAGGTTTTGGAGAGCTCTGCCAAGAGGACATCGAGCGAGTGCATAGAGTGCACTAGGGAACTCTATTTCAAGTTCAGAGAGAAGAAGTGTCAAGGAGAGACACTTACAGAGTTATTGAACACTCTGTAGGCTCTGCAAGGTGTGCATCGAGCAGGAGAATGCCAGGTGGGTGTAAGGAGTTTTCTTTTTCAGAAAACTCCTTGAATATGAGTTATTCGAGATCCTTGAACGCAAAGTGTGTGCAGGATTAAATATCCAAGAGGGCGAAGCTCAGAAGGGACAACGTTTCTATAACGCAGAAGAGGCCCAAAGGAACCAGGTTTGCAAGAGGAAGAGTCAAAGGTCAAGACCTTCGAGACTTAGAAAATATTCTAAGTCAAAAAGCCAAGAAAGCTCAGGAGGAAGGGCACAACTGTCATTGGATCGATGCTAGGAGGAAATATCTGGACTATTGAATCTATGTCCAGGTAGCAAGAGGAGAGCGCACAAGGAGGACAGATCTGAACCGTCAGATCTAGCGCCAATACCCGACAACCGTTGGATCAGGCGAAGGCACATAGGGTTTAAACCCTTGGATATCCACACATTCAGGAATTGGAAGTTGGAGGAGCAAAGGAGGCTGCACCCCATACTTGCAATCGTCGAGATCGTGAAATCACGCCAGCCGTCAGATCTAGAGCGTAGTGGCCTGAGAGCCGCTAGATCAAGGATACGTGCACAGGGTTTAGTCCCTGGGAGGTGCACAGGAAAAAGGATCTGGGCCGTCATATCTAGCACCAAGGACCGATAGTCATCGGATCTGGGAGAAGGTGCAAGGGGTTTAATCCCTGGGAAGCTGCACAGAAGGGTAGAACGGACGGCAGAAACTTCGAGGGAGAAGTACCGAGTTGTCGTGAGCCATTGGATCCAGAAAAGGTGCGTGAGGTTTAAACCTCATAACAGCAGAAGGAAGAGGACTCGTCAAGTCCCAAAAGCATCAGGACCATCCATTTTGGAGGATAGGTGGCAGAGATCTGGATCATTTCGCGAATTCGTGGTTTTTGAGTTTGGAGGGCAAACCAAGTTCTTGGTTTCATGAAGTCCCAAGTTTCGAGGAGTAGGGAAGGAGATCCAGACCATTGGATCCAAGCCATGGGAGAACCATTGGATCAGAACCTTTGCGTGGTATCACGTATCGGGGGTTCGGGGGTTGAAAGAATTTATTTTTAACTGCAGAAGTCACGAAGTGCCGAGCGCCGAGGGCTTGTGCGAACACGTGGCACATCCGTTAGGTGGGGACCACGTGGTTGACAGGTGGCGTAACAACAAACGCCTAGAGAAAGGTGGAAGTAGGTGACAGGTGGTGGACACACGTCACCTTGGAAGGAGCCAACCCATCACTGACCTTTTGCGTTTCGGGGTTTCGCAAAGGAGGAGCACGAGGGTTCAACACTCCAACTCGTGAAGTCGCGAGTTGCGAGTAGTGCTAGCACTTATCCCTAGCCGGTGGTTATGTGTGGAAGGTGCTAACCAGGAGGAGCCATACTCGTATTGCATCTCGGGTATCAGTGTTTGGAGAAAGAGGAGTCGAGGGTCTTCGACTCAAAAACTCGCGAGTTGCGAAAGGCGCTTGCACTAAGGCCAAGTTGTGGTCGCATGGAAATGTAGGGCTTGCGCTTGGTGTTAAGTTGCGCAGGGTGGGATTTGATAAAGGACCTGTGGATTCGTTCAAAGGGTTTCAACAGGAGCCCGAAGAGCCATTTCAGCTCAGAAGAAGATCGATCCAGAGACCGGGAGGTCATAGAACCCTGCTGAGGTAGGGGGTCTGCATCAGCTAACATTACCCACATTGAAAAATTATTCATACTAAATGTCAAATTAATATCTCTACACATTGCATCTTTGGAATGCTTTCCCTTTTAGAATTTAACATCCATCAAATCATACTACATAGTGAAATCATCCATACAAACTTTCCCAAATCGTGCAATGTCTTTAAAATTGACATGAATGGATCACTAAAATGTAGTTTAAGGATCACATAACTTCAATGTAATGTTATGAGTTCCTCATGCATGCATAAAACATGCTTCCATCCTGTCCCCTATCACAACTCAATCATAATTGTTATTATTTAGAAGTATTTGGCAACAAAATAACATTTATCCCTTCACAAGAAAGTTTTGTTTTTGTAAACTTGTTTGGATACAACTATTCTCCAATTGCACTATGATATAAGTACAATACCAACAATGAAAGAAGATATTCACATACAAAAATGCATTAGAGAGACAATATGCAATTATGAAATAAGATGGGTGAAATTGTACATTCATTTGTATTACTATACAAAATTGTGAGGAGAGTGACCAAATTTGACCACGTCTCAAACAAAATGCAATAAAGTGGGTGAATGATCAATTTAGATTGAGTCACACAAAAAAGAGAAGGATAAAGTATAAAATGTAGTAAATAAAAAATAGAAAATTCTAAATATAATGCATGTTCACACATGTTTACTAGACTAAATCTCACAAATTCCTCTCTAATGGGATTAAACCATCCCCAAATTATTCTATAGATGACCTAAGTGAGCAAAGTGCCTTTGCATCGCACCAAGCAGTGATATGATGTTGCTTAATAGATCTAGTAAAAACATCAAGAAGAGTATCTTTAGAAAGAGAAGGCTGAAAATCTGGAATTGTGGCCTCTAGAAGTGTATTTGCAATAGATTCCTCCAAGTGAGGTGGCTTATAGTCATACAACTTCAATTGTCTATCATGCACCACATCATGGATGCCAAGCTAAGGTGGGAGATTCAATTGATATAAATACAATACCAACAATGCAAGAAGATACTCACATACTTAAAAACACGAGGTCAAATATGCAAGTACGAGAGGAGAATGTTAGCATTGTACACATATTGTAAACTCATTAATTGTGAGGAAAGTGATAAAAGTTGACCAAGTCCCCACTAAAATATAATAAAATGGATGAGTGATCAATTTAGACCAAGTCTCTCTAGATCAGGTGTCATGCGAAGGAGAGAGGGCCTATCCCACATGGTTGAGAGAGGCCATGATGAATGACTCCCTTTAGTCAGTTCGTCTATGCATGGAAGATAATGTGATGGTATAGGAGTTTTATGGTTGGAATGGTCGGTCTAGTTGGCAGTTATGTGAATGATTAGGGCAAAGTAATGGCTCTATTTGCAATTCTGGAAGGAATTGGCATGGAAGGTTTTATATTATCATATGTAGTAGGGTAGGCAGTTTAGGCAACTCAAGTCGTAGCCCCAGTATACTCCATACTTGGTAGATTTTAACTCAATTCATGTAATTGGAGGCAAGTTCATCATCCCCTAGTTGGTAATTTTCTTCATGTTTTTGTAGTCTAGATTTTGTTTTGGTTGTTTTTGTAAGGAGACAAGAGATAGGTTGGTGAATATGTTAAGCTTTTTGGGATACTAGGGTGGTTTCTAAGAGGAAAATTATGTGGCTTCCCTATCTTGAATCTTGTTTCTTCTGTGCCTTGCATATTCTCGAGCTGCTA
>JASDQU010108185.1:22825-49221 GCA_032191745.1 Picea mariana | reverse complement strand
TTTTATCAGGTTTTTCAAGGAAAGAGGAGTCTCCATTTCCTTGCTCCTAAAATCCTAGTCTCTATTTAGTTTGTGGACTTTACTCAATTGTGGGCTCATCCCATTTCAAGTTCTTGGTCTAGGTTTTTTCTTTGTTTATTGTGAGGGAAATGTTCCTTAATTTCATCTCTCTCTCTCTCTCTCTCTCTCTCTCTCTCTCTCTCTAGGTTTATCTTGCACTCTTTGGTCATTTTATGTCTACAAGTATGAAGCTCATTAGCCATGTCGTTGGACCTATTTATAGTAGGAGGGGTGCTTGTAGAGGTACTCCTTTGGCTCCTAAGCCCTCTCTTTTATCAAAATGAATAGGTTCTTGACCAGGGCCCATATGGACGCAATGAGGGTTGCCTCATACTTCCAATTCATGTTGTTTGAGGATACCAAAAGGGAAATTGATGACATGGAGAAGAAAGTCAATTGGAAGAGGAAACAATTGAGGAAGGAACAACTGGAGGAAATTTTCAAAGAATGGATTCATAATTCTGGATATTCTCGCACTAGGGGCACAAAAATTTTCAAATCAGCAGAACCATATTGAATGAACAAAGCATTTATCGCACAAGTTGTTAAAGAGAAGTGAAACTAAAAACAAGCCATAATGGAAAAGATACATATCATGGACCAGAAATTTGATGCTCTTTGTCGAGAGGTATTCAATATTGAAATTTATATTAACACTCTTGCAAACCTTCAAGGCACTCACAAGGAAAATACAAACCTCTCCCCAGCTTATGAGGGCACACCCTACAACCCTATCCTGGTGGATAAGGAGTCGATTGATCCAAATTATTTTGAGAACAACATGAAGGAAAAAATATAACAGATATATAACAAGGAAATACACAAAGATATTGCAAGGAACATGGTAATATAGTAAAACTCAGATTCTATTAATGATTGTCTAGCATACAAAAGACTATAAAATGCAAAGCACACAAGCTAGCTAGAATGGTGGTAACTTATCTCTGAAGAGAGACGTGTCGGCTACGCTCATTCACAAGAAGTTGATTACAGTGAGGCTTCAAAGGAATTTTTAACATAAAGAATGAATGAGAAAACCCTAAACATCCAAAACCCTAACCTTGGAAGATGAAACACCAAAATGTTTGTGGGACCCGATGGGGGTAGTTGATATGTCAACTTCCCTAGGGTGTAACTTTTGCATACACTCTCCGTTTGGGGCGCTTGATACCTCATCGGAAAGGTCTAGCTGAGGAAACACATTCAGAATGGACCAATAGATCCCAATAAGGATGTATTGGTCATTGCCACATAAAAAAAACGTCGTTTAGGGCCTCAAAACGACCCCAAAAGTTTGGGACCTGAAAAACTGTAGAAAAGATGCCAAGATGGAAATTGTAATTTGACCCAGTGGAATAGGTGGGCGACCACCGATGTCCACCTGGATCATTGCTAGAGAAGAACAATAAGGGAGGCTTCATGAAGTAGGAGGGTGGGCCCTCAACATAAGTTCTCTTGTTTATCTTCATTTCTATAGAGGGGAAGCATCAATTGCTCTGTTTATCATTGTTAGGAAGATGAGGATTTATCAACCTCTATTGAAAGATTCTATCAATCATTACCTTGTTTTCATCATTACATGAATCTCCATCCCTAGAGATGAAATAATTGGGTAAATAGTATTTCATCCCCAAAGATGGCTCATTGTACTTATAAATTCATAGTAGGATAGAAAGATAGTTATTTCAGTTTACAATTAGTATCAGAAACATTATAGTTTTTTGTACGATGGGAACAATGATATACTATCACTCCTATGGTCCTGGTTTCCTAGGTGGAAGACCACAAAGTGCATTGTCTATACTTTTTTTTGTACCACATACTAATATAAATTCCAACCAGCTTACAAAAAAAAAACGACCAAGTCACCCCAAAAAGATAAAGATGAAGTACAAAATCAAAAGTATAAATATAATACACGTTCACACATGTTTACTAGACTAGTCTCATCACACCACTTGATGCAAATATGAGAGATCACAAACTAGCTAAGTAGAAGAGTGTCCAGGCACAAGACTCTAATTGTAGTCCACCTTGTTTCGATTACCTCTCCCCAAGTTTGAAGTGTATGCACATGGAACTTGCAATATGTGGTTGCCTCTTAGACATATAGTTACCATACTCGTACTTGACTCTTACTAAGGTATGGGACTCTCTATATTCCTTTTTTCCAAAGGAGGAAAAATGATATGATACTTAGGAGTCAGGAAAATCAGCCTAGCCTATATTGATACGATCTCGAGACCTCGATGTGTCACTACATCATTGTGTGGAGACAAAACCTCGCCACCTATAATAACCCACTGGTGGTATGTAAGGGGGCAGACTTCCACTCCTACCAAATGCCTTTGGTAACTTGTTTCCTTACATCCAAAGAAGATGAGCACTTAGCCAAGCAGAATCAATTTTAGGTCATACTCTAGGACCAAAAGGGTTGTTTCATCCCAACATAGTATCCACCATATACTTCGTATCCATATTTTGTCATTGTTGGGGCTACCGGAAGAAGGGTCATGTGGCATCCATATAACCTAGCCATTGATACCATACGTAAAGCCCAAAGGACTCCCTATATTCAACAAAACAAACTAGACAGTATAAAAAAAGGAAAAAAAAGCATTTTTAATAAACAAAAAACTACTTGCGAATATGACAATCTCTAGGTAATCAACATATCCAATGACTATTTCCCAATACTTGCGAGTAGGGTGAGCATTGAGAAGACATTGCTTGGTCAATGCAAGTTTGCCAAGTTTTGAGCCAAGCATTCGTCAAAGGGCCATACTCGAGTACAACGGCTATACTTTAAAGTACTTTGACATCATAGCACATGGATACCCCAAATGCAACACACCCAACCCCTAAAACCCTTTCTAGGGATGGGGCATCAAATCTTTGTTCTTCCTAAATATCTCAAATCCTAATTCTGGGACCTTCATTGGTTACTGCTCGCCATGATATTTCTAATGGTCGCCACCGCACTCAAATCCGATCTCGGGTCTATAATTTATGGCCTCCCAAAGTTACTCGGGGCATTATTAGTTGGGGTCTTTGGCATTCTGCGTTAAACATACCTTTTTCCTAATCCCCAAAGTCTCGATATCTCACCATGTGGCCTTAGCCATTCGACGATCGACGTTCGGTGTTTTACGCTGAATGTACCTTTCTTTCGGTGTTTGTCGGTCGGCAATTGGCAGTCAACGTCCTACTTTTTTGGCGTTTCAGCGATTGACGATCATCGTTGAACGTTCGACGTTCGGTGATCGGCGATCTCCCTTGAGCATTCCTTTTTACCATACTATGCCCAAACTCCTGAACTCCGGAAATCTCACCACGTGGCCTTGGCCCTTCGACGATCAGCATTTTATGTTGGACGTTCCTAAATTGTAACACGCCCAAAAACTTTCGAACTCGCGGAGTTCGTATACGTCACCAACCACGTTGCCAGGCGAGAATGAACCAGGAAATGACACACGACAAGGGTCGAGGGGAAACACGTGTCCTCATTAGGGGGTGACACATGTCATGCTCTAATAGGCATAATGGATAGGTGAATCGGCCAAATCTAGGTGACACGTGGCACCTTAGTTGCAAGTCAACGTAACCCGAGATGACATCAGTGGGCCATGTCACCCCCATAATACAGTTGAGAATTATCCATGTGGATACGTAGATCCATGGTCCTCATTACTTCACAGCTCTGGGCTTCGAGGCTTACCAACTCCTCTCGCCATAAATCCCCTGAAGGGCCAACTCTCCAGACTCTCGGATCTGGTGCCACGTGTCCTCTTCCTACCAATAGTTGAGATTCACTTCATTGTTTACGACTTTGAGAGTTTTCACACCTTAAAAACTCTTGGCCAAATTTCCCCGGAGTACTAAGTCTCTAGACTACAGGATCGCTTGCCACGTATCCTCTCATCCGACGGCTCTAAATCGACGGACAACCTTAGACATGGGACCAGTAGGGGCCATGTGTCACTCCACGACACGTTCCCAGTTGGTTGGGTAATCGAGGGTGGGCTTCTCAGATCAACAATTGAGAGGGATCCCGAGGATTCGAAGATCGACAGTGCACGTCTCTTCGGAAGTTCAACATTCAGGAGTTCAACATGTATCTCTTGGCTCTCCCTCTAGACCATGCCAGATCTATCGCCACGTGTACCTAGCATCTATGGCCAGGATTTACTCTGGCTTGCAGAGCTTCGGGGAAACTCGAGTGTCCCTATATCGTCGAATACCTGGACTTTCAGATAATTGTTGATCTGTGGAGACGTGTTCCTCCAGTTTCAATGGTCCAGATTAACTCCACGACTCGAGCATTTGGGATTTTCAGCACTAGACCACTCTTGTTCTCCCAAAGTATAACTTCGTCGAAGCACTTAACGCTTCCCTTCCTACGTCTGATCTAACGGCTGAGAGAGATCCATACTAAATCCCCAGATTGACAAACCTCATCAATTCGCGACTTTGACCTTCGGCTATTTTCGAGGATTGTGGAGTCACAAGTACCGAAGCCTCGAAGATTAAAGAGCTAGCTCCTTTCAGACTAGTGCAGGGTTCCTAGTCTCTGGTCACATGGGTCCTTTGGGAAATCTTATGTCCTAGGCACAAATCCTTCTGCAGTAAATGGGGTAAGGACACATGCATGAGCCCTTGGTCATATGGGTGGTTAGTTTGAAGGGAAACACCCTTCTCCCATAGAGATGAACTTGACATTCCTGCTAAGACGAATTCAAAGGATTGGCAGGACTTAGGCGTTTCAGTTACTCCTACCCGACTGTCTTGCGGACTCACATCCCATGATCCTCTAACAGCTAAACTGAGATAAATCAAAGATCATATAGATATAACAGTTTACAGAAAACCAAAGAGCATTTCTAATAACTATTCAAATACAGAAAGGCTTAAACATAGACATTTCATCCAGTATATTACACAAAGTATGAAAATACTTGTCAGAACTAGAAAATGTAAAGCAATTGTTGAAAGGGGTTCATGTTTCCTCCCAACCATAGGCATAGTCACTCCCAACGGATTTACCACTGGCCACCCCCGAGCTAGACCATGTTGTTCTAAGAGAGATTCTTTCTCATTGCTCCACAACAGTCAGGGACGAAGGTTACTCTCCTCCTCCCACAAGAAATTGGTAACTGGTTTTCTCTACTCCAAGCAAGGAGGTCTACGTGAGTACTTACTCAGTCACTCGTGAGCCTCGTTTATCATCGTGTATCCAAACCCTTCAGTAGTTGAAGTATCCTTCTCTTCTCTTCTTGGGAGAGTGTTTTCTCTATTCTTCTACCTCACAAATCTCTCTTTGTCCTTGAATTACCTCCTTTCTTTCCTTCCTCAGTAAGGTTGTGTGGGTCTGAATCTCAATTCGTGGTCAAGCCTGGAATCCTTACATATGGGTACCCTACCCCATCTCCTCATTAACTTTTGAGGATGGCCTTCCAACTACCAGCCTAACTGGTAATTCATTTATGGGTCAGAGGACTGTTGAGAAATTACACCCAGTAGGTACTGGTCTAGTGAGGGCCATCTCAACCATTCTTGGTTTCCCTTCACCATCTCTCTCATAACATCCATGGTCTATCTTGGCAAACTTTCCCCCTTTTAGTAGTTGTGCAACACATATTCAATTTCTATTAATAATAGAAAAATCATACATTGACCTTTTATACAAAGGTTCAACAAATCAAATGTTCACACATATTTAGTCTGCCATAGTCTCTTGGCCAATTATAGTTATATTTACAAACTGGGGGAAACAAGGGTATTAAAATCTCCTCCCCCTTAAAGGAGCATTGTCCTCGATGTTCTATTTGTCGATGTGCTCTATATGTACAGAAGTAAACAAAAATGGATTTTCATGTCTAATGGCATTCTCCATTTCCCATGTGGCCTCATCTAGGCCAAAGTGTTTCCACTGCACCTTGACCTGTGAAATGGTTATGTTCCTGAGTGGGGTTTTCTTCCTGTCTATTATGCATTGAGGTTCTGGCAGGAATTCTCCCTTGGGTTCCACCTGAATCACAAACCAGTTAATATTATGATTATGATCATGTACATACTTCTTTAATAAAGAAACATTGAAAACATTATGTGCTTTCACTGTGGGAGGTAGTCCTAGCCGATAGGCTACTAGTCCCACACTATCCAAAACTTCAAAGGGTCCACAATACCGAGGTTCTAGCTTGGCACAAGATCCCATCCTCAAGGAGCTTTCCCTGGTTCTAACTCGGAGATACACATGATCCCATGCTTTGAACTCTCTAGGAATCCTTTTCATGGTTGCATATCTCTTTTGTCTATCGTGGGCTATATTCATATTTTGTTTGATTTGAATTACTTGATGTTCCATTTCCTTTAGCATATCTGGCCCAATTGTAACTATGTCTACTGGGTTGTTCCAACTGATTGGAATGTTGCATTGCCTTCCATAGAGGGCTTCAAAAGGGATCATTTTTAATGACTCTTGATAGCCATTGTTGTAGGCAAATTCTACCAATGGTAGTGTAATATACCAGATATAAAATGTATGCAGAACAAAAATAAAATGCTAGTAATGGCAGAATAATAGCAATATAACCAGAACATTCACCACAATAACACTGAAATGATATGAGAATAATAACAGAAATAACACTTTGGATCTGAAAGCAATGTTCACGGGCCTCTTCGAGGGGGCAACCTCCAGTTGAGAAGAGCTCTATTACAATAATATCCAAGCTAGGGTTCTCATACCCTCGACTCCTATTTATACTAAAAAGAAGCATCTAGAGGAAGATCCTTCTAGAAGCGGAAGCTTCTATTAGGTCTTCTTGCATCTACCTTATTCTATTTTATTGAAAGGCCTTATTAATATTGACCTTTATTACATCTGAATATATTGTTCTACATATGTGCAGGTTAGGACCTTAACATGTATGCCCCCTTAAAAACAGCCTTATCCTCAAGGCTTGAGATGAGGAAATTGTTGCAAAATGGTAGCTGGTTCCCAAGTGGCATCTATTGGAGTTGTATATTTCCACTAGAATAGCACTTCCTTGATGGTTCTCTGACGTAGGCGACACTCACGCTGGTCCAAAAATGCTTCTGGCTGTATCCAAATGGATCCTTCTTCGGCGAACTCTAGAAGGTTGGTTTGAATTTGGCACTTAGCTTCAATCACCTTCTTTAAGCATGAAACATGAAAAACAGGATGTAGCTTCGAATGGCTGGGCAAAGCTAATTGATAGGCTACTTGTCCCACATGCTTGAGAACGGTATAAGGACCATAAAATTTGAGCGCTATCTTTTGACAATGCTCGGCCTTGAGGGAATTTTGCTTGTAAGGTTGCAGTCGAAGAAACACTTGATCCCCTTCTGCAAATTGACGTTCAGAGAGACCTTGATTTGCTTGTTGCTTCATGCGATTTTGTGCCATGACCAAATTCTATTTGAGGGTATGAAGGATAGTCTCTCGATCTGTAAGTGTTAGGTCAACTGCCTGGACCTTCGAGGCACCCGATAAGTATGAGAGAATTGAAGGTGGATTCTATCCATATACCGCTTCAAAATGATTCATGTGTGTAGTTGTATGGTATGAAGTGTTGTACCACCATTCAGCTAGGGGTAACCATTGAGCCCATTAATTTTGCTTTTCCGAGGCAAAACACCTCAAATATGTTTCCAAACACTTGTTGACAACTTTCGTTTGGCCATAAGTCTAGGGATGATAAGTTGTGCTGAGATGCAATTCGGTGCCTTGTATCTTGAACAGTTATTTCCAAAATTTTCTTTTAGAAGTTGGGTCGTGATCAGAAACAATAGAGTGCGACATGCCATGAAGCTTGAAGACCTGATCCATGAAAATTTGAGCCATCGTGGATGTTGTAAACGGATGTTGAAGGGTGCAGAAATGAGCATACTTGGAAAGGCGATCAACAACCACCATGATGACATATTTATTTCCCAATTTGGGTAAGCCGGTAATAAAATCCATAGAAATATCCTTCCAAATAGCAGGTGGAATCGTGAGCGGTTGTAGTGTGCCCGGAGATTTGACTATTTCTCCCTTGTTGCGTTGACACACATCACATTCAACTACAAATTTACGAATGTCTTGTTTCATACCATCCCAAAAAAAGGAACGTTTGACCCTGTCATAGGTTTTGGTGAACCCAGAGTGCCCTGTTGTGGGTGTAGCATGAAGCTCAGAAAGTACCATGGATTTAAGCTTTGATTGTTTACTTAAATACAAACGGCCTTTGTATCGAAGTTCATCATGGAGCCAAGAGTACCCTGGGGAAGCTGGAGCATTGGACTGCAATTGTTGGATCAATTGCGAACTTTTGGGATCTTGTAGCCATTCCTAGCGAACGGCTCAGAGCCAATCTAGTACAATGAATGAAAGAGAAAAAATAGATCCTTCATCTTCATATTTTCGGGAAAGTGCATTTGCAACCACATTGTCTTTGTCTTTCTTGTAAATGATCTCATAATCATATCCAAAGAGTTTAGTCACCCATTTTTGTTGTTCTGGGGAGGAAATGCGTTGTTCCAGAAAATACTTGAGGCTTTGATAGTGTGTCTTAATTTGGAAACATTGCCCCAATAGATAAGGGTGCCACAGATCAATGGCATGCAGAATAGCCAATATTTCCTTTTCATAGATGGATTTTCCTAGATTTATTTTAGATAGTTGCTTGCTGATAAAGGCCAAAGGTCGACCCTCTTGCATAAGGATAGCACCAATTCCTTTCCTTGAGGCATCACATTCCAACACAAAGGTATTTGTGAAATTGGGAAGGGCAAGGACTAGAGTGGTTCACATGGCCATCTTCAAGGTTTGAAAATCTTGAACAGCGGCTGGAGTCCAAGTGAAAGAGTTCTTTTTGAGGAGAGCAGTGAGAGGTGCTGCAATCTTCCCATAATTCTTAACAAACTTGCGATAATACCCTGTTAAGCCTAGAAATCCACACAAGCTCTCAAGAGTCTTTGGGTGAGGCCAGTCTTGCATAGCTTCAATCTTTTTAGGATCCACCCTGATGCCATCTTTGCCAACCAGATGACCCAAGTATTCTACTTCTGAGGCGCCAAAAGTACATTTAGACTGTTTCAGGAAAAGTTGTTGCTGAGAGAGTAGATGGAGAACTCGATCCACATGAGCAAGATAGTTTGTCAAGCTTTTGCTATAGATGAGGATATCATCAAAGAAAACTAAGACAAAATGGCAGATAAAATGACAAAAGACATGATTCATGAGGCTTTGGAAGGTGGAGGGGGCATTACACAAGCCAAAGGGCATGACCAAAAACTCATAGTGGCCCTCATGAGTTCTAAAGGAAGTCTTGGGAATGTCTGCTTCTTTCATATGTATCTGGTGGTAGCCCAAACGAAGATCAAGTTTAGTGAAGAATTGGGTACCACTCAATTCATCCAGGAGGTCATCAATGATAGGAATGGGGAATTTGTCTTTGATGGTAAATTTGTTGAGGTCACGGAAGTCAGGACACATTCGCCAAGAACCTTCTTTCTTCAGGACCATGACCATAGGAGAAGAGTAGGGGCTCGTACTAGGGCAGATAACGCTTGCATTAAGGAGTTCCTGGACCATTTTCTCATTTCATTGTTTTGGGAAAAGGGGTGACGATACGGACGGATAATGGGAGGAAGGCTTCTGGGTACAAGGGGAATGGAATGATCATGAACACCATGAGAAGGAGGGAGTCCTTGGGGAGTGGAAAATACCAATTTATGTTTAGAAAGGATGGCTTGGAGGTCTTGCGGGACCGAGGGTGTCTCTATTGCTTGTATGGCATGGAGTTGGGCGATAACACCAGAATGACCTTTTTTGAGCAGTTTTTCCATGCGATGGGAACTAATGATCTCAGGTGAACCGGCGGTGATGCCTTGGAACTTATATTGGTGGCCATCCTGGTCGAATTGCATGGTTAAGTCTTTAAAATCCATGAGAATGGGACCCAAAGTCCTTAGCCAGTTTGCACCCAACACAATGTCACAACCTCCCATGTCGATAGCAAAGATATGGGATTTCAGGTGGTAGTTACCAATTTGGAGACGCACATTTTCACAACGCCCTCCACAATTCAAGGAACCACCATTGGCAATCATGATTTGGAAATTATTGACAGCATGGATGTAGCAATGATTTTCTTGGGCAATGCGGCGATGAATAAAATTATGGGTGCTGCCACTATCAACCAGAATGATGACCTTTTGATGCTTGATGTAACCGATTAGCTTGAGGGTTTGGGGAGCAGAGAAGCCAGTGAGAGCATTGAGGGAAATGATCGGTTCTACTTCAGGAGAGTATGAGGGAGGGGTTATGTCAGTGGATTCTTGTGACTCAGACACAAAGGGAGTTTCTACATCCTCTTCCGAAATATCCTCGAAGATGGCCATAAAAATATTTTGTTCTTTACACTTGTGGCCCGGGAAATATTTGTCATCATAGTTATAACAAAGGCCTTTGAGTTGGCGTTCATCCATTTCAGCCCTGGTCAATTTTTGGATCTTTAGTGGAGCAGAGGGAGTAGTGGGATTTATTGGTTTAGGGCGAGAGATAAAGGAGGGTTTTCGGTTTTGAGAAGATACAACCTATTGTGCTTCTTTAGCTCTTTTAGTAGCCTCCACCCAACTCTGAGGCCGAGCCATGAGAACATGGGCCTGAATCTCGTCCTTGAGGCCGCTGATAAAAAACTCTCGGAAAAAAGCATCAGACATGCCCTTTGTTCTAAAAGCCAGGCGCTCAAAGGCAGCTATAAAGTCTTCCATTGTTCCTAATTGTTTCAACTTTGTCAAATGACCCAAATGGTTGGTGTCAGTGTCAAAGCGCTCATAAATCTCTGCCACAAAGTATGTCCAAGCAATATACCCTTGACGAGAAGTTTTTCTCCATTGCCACCATTGCCAACGTTCTTGATCTAGATGAAGAACACCATACCGGAGTTTGGCCAAGTCATCTGTAATGTTGTATAAAGAGTAATAATGTTCCATTTGGGTTACCCAACTAGTGGGGTCTGGGCCATCAAATTTGGTCACATCCACCCGCAGAAGGCGTAGGTCATGTTGAAAGTGATGGTTCTAAAAGTTATGGGAATGAGAGGAATGGTCACCTTCAGTATGTGGAGGTGAGGAAGAGGAAGGGTTATCTGTAGGGATATGTAGTTTGGTGTAGAGTGTCGAAAAGACTGATTCAAGTTGGGTGGTGAGGTCTTGTTTGATTTCCTCCATTGAGGAATGCATGGTTGTATTGATGGCGGCAACATTGGCACTGAGTTGTTTCACTTCTTGTTGGATCTCGATGAGACCAGATTTCAAGGTGTTGAAGCGAGCTTCCAAATCTTGGCTATGGGTATGGGCCATGAGGACGGGGGAACTGAAAAGGGGCAGGCGGGGTCAAAACTTTTGCCAAAAAATGATATGGATGAATGTGATAAGGGCGAAGAGATGAATCCAATGGAATAGGTCTCAAATAATGGTGAAAAAATTTACACCTGCGGAGTTATACTCTGGTCTGAAGAATACTGCAGAGAGGAAATGCCCAAATGCTTAACCAGAAAGAAATGTGTATTTACTTGGCAACCCGAACACAGTTGCGTGGCAATAGATCTTGTCTGTTTTAATTTGTTTATGTTTCTATCCCCAAGGGTTAGGTATTCAAGGGTTCTACAGACAAGGGTTTGCCTTGTGCTATAGCTCTCCGATATACGTGCAAGGTCCAACAATAGTACTCAACCCAATATCTCAGAGCACTAACTAAGGAGGATAGACCGTACCCTTATCCGTACTACCCGACTACCCAGGTACTAGAGAGTATCTTCCCGAGTGTTGTTCTCAGTGACACTATAGCAGTCAGGCGGTTGATCGGTTTATCTAAAGAGGGCTTCAGGTAATCTAGGCCGATCCGTACACATGTGTTGTCTGATGCACTACCACTCGAAGGGGTACCAACAAGGGTTACAAGGGTGGCCAACAGATGTGCGCTTAAGTACCACTTGTATTTCCTGAGTGTATGAATCCCTCAACCGCGGGTTTATGTGTGGAACGACATATCTCTATGGCTTAAAGACGCTGGAATACGTCTCTACCCTGAAAAAAAATTTAACCAACACTTTCTGCCGAAGAAAGTGCTATGATACCACTTGTAATATACCAGATATAAAATGTATGCAGAATAGAAATAAAATGCTATTAATGGCAGAATAACAGCAATATAACCAAAACATTCACCACAATAACACTAAAATGATATGAGAATAATAACAGAAATAGCACTTTGAATCTGAAAGCAATATTCACGGGCCTCTTTGAGGGGGCAACCTCCAGTTGAGCAGAGCTCTATTACAATAATATCCAAGCTAGGGTTCTCATACCCTCGACTCCTATTTATACTAAAAAGAAGCATCTAGAAGAAGATCCTTCTAGAAGTAGAATCTTCTATTAGGTCTTCTTACATCTGCCTTATTCTATTTTATTGAAAGTCCTTATTAATATTGACCTTTATTACATCCAAATATATTGTTCTACCTATGTGCAGGTTAGGACCCTAAGAGGTAGGTAGTCCTCCCACTTCTTAGGTTGATGCAAATGCATCCTCAACATGTATTCTCATACTTGATTTACCCTCTCTGTCTGCCCATCATTTTGAGGATTATAGGTTGTACTAAAGAGAAATTTTGTTTCAAAACCAGCAAACAAATATTTCCAAAAGTTTGAAGCAAACTTTGTAACCCAGTCGGATATAATTTCCTTAGGCATGCCATGTAGTCTGAATATCTCTTTCATGAAGATGCTAGAAATATATATTGCCTTGCAAGTTGACTTGACACGTATGAAGTGAGCAAATTTTCTCAATTTTTCCACAACTACCATGATGGCATCATTCTGTATGGTTGATCTTGGTAATCATGTGATGAAATCCATGGAGATAGTTTCCCATTTCCATTAGGGAATTGGTAGGGGATGAAACAGCCCTGCTGGGTGTCGGTGCTCTTCCTTGACTTGCTGACATTCTAGACACTTAACTAAGTAATCAACTATGTCATTTTTCAGTCCGGGCCAATAAAATAGTTTCCTAGTGACCGTGATCATTTTATGATAACCAGGATGACCAATATATGGTTTCTTTTGTAGTTCATCCATTATGAACCTCTTCAAGTCCTCACAATTTGGAATATACAATATGCCCTTATAAGTCAGCAGGTCATCATTAAGCATCCGATAATCTCCATACTTCATCCCTGTGGGCTCTTGATTTAGGTATGATGTCACAGTCTTGAAAAATGCATCTGTTTCTTGTGCAGTTTTGACCCTCTCTTAGATGTTTGATTCACTGGCGCTTACAACTACCAAGTGAACTACCTTCATTCTTCTACTAAAGGCATCAACCACACTATTCTCATTTCCTTTGATATGCTTGATTTCAAAATCAAACTCACTAAGGAGAGCAATCCACCTAGTTTGTCTCACATTGAGTTTTGGTTGGTCAAACAAATACCTCAATCCACTATGGTCTGTCATAAGTACAAATCTCCTACCTAAAAGGTAATGCCTCCACATTTTTAAAGCATGTACTATGGCAGTCAATTCCATATAATGGGTCACATAATTGACCTCATGCTCATTCAATTTTTTGGATTCATAGCAAATCACATGTCATTCTTGCATAAGGAGTCCTCCGAGCCCTTCCTTGCATGCATATGTACACACAAGGAATTATTTGTTTGGATCTGCAATCTTCAGTACAGGCGCATTGGTTAGAAGGTATTTCATCTCTTGAAATCTTTCTTCACATTCTAATGTCCAAATGAATTTAACCCCCTTTTTCTGAAGGGAGGTGATTGGGCAACCAATCTTGGAGAATCCTCTTATGAATCTCCTATAGTATCCTGCCAGTCCCATAAAGGATTTGATATCAGATACATCCTTTGGGGTAGGACAATCCATAATGGCTTTAATCTTGTCAATATCAACTATCATTCCTTCCTCATAAATAACATGGCCTAAGTAATGGACTTATTTCTGGAAAAAGTCACACTTACTAAGCTTAGCATAGAGCTGATGTTCTCTTAGCACTTGGAGTACTAGCTTGAGGTGTTCTTCATGCTCTTCCATATTCTTGGAATAGATTAGGATATCATCCATGAAAACCAACACAAATCTATCCAAGAACTTTCTGAATACGTTATTCATTAAGCACATAAAAGTGGTTGGTGCATTGGTAAGCCCAAATTGCACCACCATAAATTCATAGTGGCCATATCTTGTCTTAAAGGTTGTCGTGTGGATGTCTTCATCTTTAATTCGAACCTGATCGTATCTAGACCTCAAGTCAATCTTGGAGAAGATGGTAGCACCCCTTAATTGGTCAAACAAGTCATCAATCCTTGGCAAGGGATACTTATTCTTGATGGTCATCTTATTGAATTGTTTATAATCAATGCATAGTCTGAGTGTGCAATCTTTCTTTTTCACAAACAAGCCCGGTGCTCCCCATGGGGACACACTAGGCCAAATGTAGCCTTTGTCCCACATCTCCTTCAGTTGTAATTTGAGCCCAACTAGCTATGGTGTACTCATTCTATAGGGTGTTCTAGACATTGACACCGCTCTTGGTACAAGTTCTATTGAAAAATCAATATCCCTTCTTGGAGGTAGACCTGGAACCTCTTCTGGGAATACATCTCTATATTCTCCTAATATGGGATGGTTCTCTAGGCTGGGTTTGTCATTATCAATAGAGTTTAGTACTTTTATTGCGTACAAGGGACATCCCTTTCTGCAATACTTCTTCACTTCGAGGGATGATATTTGTCTCACTGAGATAGGCTTTTGAATCCCTTGTAGGGTTACCCTTCTTCCTTCTTTATTTTCACACTCCAAAGTTTTACTGTAATAATCCAACTTGGTTTTGTGGGCAGCCAACTAGTCCATGCCAATTAGCAAGTCATAAGATCCTAGAGGAAGTATGTTTAGGTTCGCTTGGGTGGGAAACCCACTCATGACAAATTGGCATGCTGGTATGACCATTGTTACTTTTCTTTTGGTCCTAGTGGCTAGTTGTACCGGCCATGATTTAACATGTTTAACTTGTTGCAATTTACATTTCTCAATAGTTTGAGGGGAAACATAACTCAAATCAGAACCAATGTCAATTAAAATGGAAACAAGATGGTTGGCAATCATACCTTCCATCTCCACCACTGAACCTTGGTGGTCAGCTTGTCTATTATCCAGGGCTGCATAAATTTGTGGTAGGCTCCTAGCCACATCATTGACTGTGGTAGCCTCTTGGATGTTGTAGACCCTCCCATTGTTCTGTTGTCTATGCGGACAATCCCTCAACAGATGTTCCTTTCCACAACCCCAACATTTCAAGGGTTCTCTCTTCGTGTTATCAGTCTTACTTGGAGCTGCTCTAAATGGTTTATTTCCACTTTGAGATGGAAAATTTTGTTGATACACACTTCTAGCAGGAAGGCTCATCCTAGAGCTCTTACCAGGGTTTTTAAATCTTGAGGATTTAAACCCCTTCTTCTTGAATCCCGAATTGTTTTTCTTCTTCCAGTCGTCATGGGGTTTTGTCTTACTCTTGAATTGCTCATAACAATACCTTTCTTTTCGAATAGTATCTTCTAAAGCCTTTGGCTCATCAAACTCAATTTTGTCCCTGTAGGAGTGAGGTAATCCACTAATAAATTGTTGCATCTTTACCTTTTCATCCTTTATGTAGGGCACATACCTCATAAGTTCGAGAAATTTGTTGATATACTCATCTATGGTGAGTTGTCCCAGCGTGAGTTCATAGAACTCCTTGGTCTTTCCATCAAAGTACTTTTCTGACAAGTACTTGTTCTTGAAGTATTTCTCAAATTGCTTCCATGACAAGTCCTTGTCATGGACTCCTTTCACATTCCTAAGGTCCTCACACCAAATGGAAGCCTTCACATTCAAGTTGAAAATGGTTATCCGAGCCTTTAAGTTTTTAGAGTAGTCATAGACTCTGAAGCACTTCTTCAAGCCGAGTATCCAAACTTCTGCTTCTTCCCCCTTCTTAATCTCTTCATCGAAGGTGGGTGGTTTGGCTTTCTTGAATTCTTCAAGCTCACGACTCTTGGAATGTTTCCTTTTCTTTCCTCTTGTCTGAGAATGGGAACTAGTTTTTCCACTAGAAGATTCCTTGGAGTTGTTAGTGTCCTCACCAGAGGAATCTTCCATTAAATGTATCTTGGCTCCATGTTGGGCCTTCTTTGAGGTGCTCCTCCTGGTGTGGCCACTTTCAGGACCATGCTTATGTATCTCAGGTGGACTTAGAGTTTTCTTAGTATGATTCCTGTCCACATGACTGGCAGCTGGACCATGTTGCAATTGCCTTTGTATATATGATAGACTTTGCAGTAGGACTGCATTAATTTTAGTCTAATTTTCCTGCTCCTTGATCAACCTTTCATTGTCATCCTTATAACTATGTAATTCTGCTATGAGGCTTCTTATAGTTTCGACCAAATTTGGAGGGGTTTCCACCAACCTCCTTTCATCAAATTCTTCCTCTCTATTGTGGGATCTCTCCCCCAACTCCTGATGTGTCACCATTATTTACGTTGTAGTTCTCTTGTTGTTACTTCTTAAGTGCTAATAAAACATTTTTTGTTAGTGGCTAATCTACCAATTCATAAACAACACATGTCATTGCAAGGTGAAGTCAATTCTTTATTTGGAAACAATTAGCAACCTACAATACATGCCTCCAAAACATCTATCAATAGTAGAAGGTTTCGTTCCTCTCTTCAGTAGAGGTTCAATCAAGTTTCTTATAGAAGGGGGGTAAGGTAAGGTGTTATTCCATAAGTGTTCTAATAATGTTTTTATGCGACTCGTGCATGAGCCCAAGCAGGCCAAGTGTTGTCGCCATGCTCTGATACCAATTTGTAACACACCCAACCCCTAAATACCCTCTCTAGGGATGGGGCATCAATATTTTGTTCTTCCTAACTATCTCAAATCTTAATTCTGGGACCTTCGCTGGTTACTGTTCGCCATGATCTTTCTAATGATTGCCACCCGAAGTTACTCGGGGCGTTATTAGTTGGGGTCTTCGGCATTCGGCGTTGAACATACCTTTTTCCTAATCCCCTTAAGTCTCGAGATCTTGCCACGTGGCCTTAGCCATTCGACAATCGATGTTCGACATTTTACATTGAATGTCCCTTTCTTTTGGTGTTCGACGGTCAACGTCCTACTTTTTCGATGTTTCGGTGATCGACGATCGTCGTTGAATGTTCGGCGATCGACAATCTCCATTGAGCATTCCTTTGTACCATACTATGCCCAAACTCCCAAACTCTCGAAATATCACCACGTGGCCTTGGCCCTTCAACAATCGACGTTCAACGTTTTATGTTAGACGTTCCTAAATTATAACATGCTCCAAAACTTCTGAACTCCCGAAGTTATCCAAACTCCCGGAGTTCGCATACTTCACCAGACACATTGGTCAGGCATGCACGAACCAGGAACTCACACGCGGCTGAGGGTCGAGGGGTGACATGTGTCCTCATTAGGGGATGACACGTGTCATGCTCTAATAGGAATAAGAGATAGGTGAATCAGCCAAATCTGGGTAACACGTGGCACCTTAGTTGCGGGTACACATCGCCCAGGATGACGTCAGTGGACCATGTCACCCCCATCATATGATTGAGATTTATCCACATGGATCTGTAGATCCACGGTCCTCGTTACTTCGCGGCTCCGAGCTTCGGGGCTTACCGACTCCTCTTGACATAAATCCCCTGAAGGGCCAAGTCTCTAGACTATCGAATCTGGCACCACGCGTCCTCTTCCTACCAACGGTCGAGATTCACTTCGTCGTTCGGGACTTCAGGAGTTTTCACACCTTGAAAACTCTTAGCCAAATTTCCCCGGAGTACTAAGTCTCAAGACAATAGGATCGCTTTCCACGTATCCTCTCATCCGACGGCTCTAAATCGATGGACAACCTTAGATAGGGGACAAGTAGGGGCCACGTGTCACTCCACGACGGTTCCCGGTTGGTTGGGTAATCGAGGGTGGGCTTCTCAGATCTACAGCTGAAAGGGATCCTGAAGGATCCGATGATCGACGGTCCACGTCTCTTCGACGCAATTCGACATTCAGGAGTTCGGCGTGTATCTCCTGGCTCTCCCTCAGGACCACACCAAATCTATCGCCACGTGTACCTAGCATCTACAACCAAGATTTACTCCGGCTTGCAGAGCTCCGGGGAAACTCGAGCGTCCCTATATCGCCGAATACCCGGACTCCCGGATAACCGTTGATCTGTGGACACGTGTCCCTCCAGTTTCAACAGTCCAGACTAACTCCGCGACTCCGACATTCAGGAGTTTTGACGCTAGACCACTCAAGTTCTCCCAAAGTAGAACTTCATCGAAGCGCTCAACGCTTCCCTTCCTACGTCCGATCTAAGGGCTCAGAGAGATCCATACCGAATCCCCAGATCGATAGCCCTCGTCAATTTGTGACTTTGGCCTTTGGCTATTTTCGAGGATTGTGGAGTCACAAGTCCCGAAGTCCCGAAGCCGAAAGAGCTAGCTCCTTTCAGACTAGTGCAGAATTCCTAGGCCCTGGTCACATGAGTCCTTTGGGAAATCTTATGGGCTAGGCGCAAATCCTTCTGCAGTAAATGGGGTAAGGACATGGGCATGAGCCCTCGGTCAAATGAGTGGTTAGTCTAAAGGGAAACACCCTTCTCCCACGGAGATGAACTTGACATTCCCGCTAAGGTGAATTCAAAGGATCGACAAGACTTAAGCGTTTCAGTTACTCCTTCTTGACTCTTGTGCGGACTCACATCCCATGACCCTTTAACAGCTAAACTGAGATAAATCAAAGATCATATAGATATAACAGTTTACAGAAAACCAAAGAGTAGTTCTAATAACTGTTCAAATACAGAAAGACTTAATCATAAATATAGACATTTCATCCAATATATTACAAAGAGTATGAAAATACTTATCAGAACTAGAAAATGTAAAGCAGTTGTTGAAAGGGGTGTCTGTTTCCTCCCAACCATAGGCAGAGTCACTCCTAAAAAATTTACCACTGGCTACCTCCGAGCTAGACCATGATGCTCTGAAAGAGATTCTTTCTCCTTGCTCCACAACAGTCAGGGACGAAGGTTACTCTCCTCCTCCCACAGGAAATCGGCAACGAGTTTTCTCTACTCCAAGCAAAGAGGTCTATGTGAGTACTTACTCAGTCACTCGTCAGCCTCATTTATCAACTTGTAGCCAAACCTTGTATGTGGCTTCCTTCAGCCAAAAAAAATCTTATTGCTAAGCTTTTCCTCTCAACTCCAGAGTCGAAGTATCCTTCTCATCTCTTCTCGAGAGAGTGTTTTCTCTACTCTATTACCTCGCAGATCTCTCTCTGTCCCCGAATTACCTCCTTTCTTGCCTTCCTCGGCAAGGGTGCGTGGGTCTGAATCCCAATTCGTGGTCAAGCCTGGAAGCCTTAAAGATGGGTACCATGCCCCATCTCCTCATTAACTCTTGAGGATGGCCTTCCAGCTACCAGCCTGACTGGTAATTCATTTCTGGGTTAGAGGACTGTTGAGAAATTACACCCAGTAGATATTGGTCTGGTGAGGGTCATCTCAACCATTTTTGGTTTCCCTTCAAATCTCTCTCATAGCATCGATGGTCTATCTTGGCAAACTTTACCCCTTTCAATAGTTGTGCAACACATATTCAATTTCTATTAATAACAAAAAATTCATACATTGACCATTTATACAAAGGTTCATCAAATCAAACATCCACACATATTTAGTCCGCCATAGTCTCTTGGCCAATTATAGTTATATTTACAAAATGGGGGAAACAAGGGTATTACACTAAAGTACTTTGACATCATAGCACATGGATACCCCAAGAGAGCTTTTATTTAGTGATGTATGCTTAGTAATCATCCAATTCTTAAAAGAATATAGAATTCCATGTCCAATATCTTTGTAGATCCTCCATTTTTCTTTTCACTACACTCTCTGTTATATTCAAGTACATTAGTTTATCCCCTTTTATTTGAGGCTTCAGAGCTTGGCATCATTGATAGCCAATTATAGAACAAAGGATCTAAGTTCTTTGCATAAAACATCGATTCTATAAAATGGCAACAAAGTAATGTGTTATTTCTCCAAGAAAGCTCAGATCCTTTCAGGCCCTCTTCCCTTATACAAGTTTCTTATAGATCTCACCTACTTTTTATGGAAATTTCTAGTTGTTCCTTGGGATAAGCTGCCACGTTATAAGGGGTGTATTTATGGCATCAAATCAGTCAAGACTTGCACCTGGCCTTATCCGTGCCCACTCAATAGGGTTTTGAATCCAGGGCTCCACATTAATGCAAGCCCAATCACCTTATTACTTGTTGCTAAGCCACATTCAAGTGAACAGATCTATCCATTTTGATGGTTGCTAAGCCACATTCAAGTGAACAGATCTATCCATTTTGATGGTAGAATCTTGCATCATCTTTCAGCCTACCCCAAACACATCGTGTCTGAAAATATGGATTACAGAAGACAACTTGAACGTAGCTTGCTTTATAATGTCTGTTTAAGACTGAAGTTTCTTTTGATTTCAACTACCATAAGATGTTGTCTCAATGTTATTCTTCACGAATCCGTTCCTTAAAAACTGATTATATATAGAGGCTTCTAACTTCTTTAAAAAGGCTTAAGCTATTTTCTATGAAGCGTCGATAGGAAAAGCTTAGAGAATGTTTTTTTCTTAGCATACTTGAATATCAAATTAACAGGTAACTTTCAAATCCAAGGATGTGTTAGGAGTCAACGCAGTAGTTATGAGTTGTATTACAGGACTGGTTTTCAATACATTTACCAGTTATACAATTACTGGTACTGTCATCTTTATCTTGATTTGTGAGAGATCTGTAAGAGAAAGCAGGTACATTTCTAGAGTTTCATCATAATTGGAAAAGTCTGATATCAATTCTTTGGAAGCATTTACAAAATGAAAAGTAAAAAAGTTGGCACTAATCCTTTTAACGTTAGTAAACTTTAAATTTTAAAATGAAAGAGTTGAGTTGCATTTTGTGGTATAGTTCTTCTCCTTTGAGAGTTCAATGCAAAATTCTTCACCAATAGCTTTAAATTTCTTTCTGGACCAAGATTGTATTCCAAAAGGAACATTAAGCTCATTTCGTATACTAGCCTGTTAGTGTATCCTTCCAAGTATTACTGGATTTTGTTTTTGTTGGCTTCAGTGACAGACAACTGCAGACGCTCTAGATGCTGCAAAGGCTAACTCTACCTCTCTCTATGCCTCTAGGATCTAATGTAGAATCTTCTGTTTCCAGAAAGCAAATCCAAAATATAAGCTATTTCAAGAATTGTGGTTATAGAACAAACTTGTGATGTAATGGCAAAGTAACGAATTTATTTATTGTATGCAGGTCCTCAAGTTGCATCCTTCCCAGTGACAGCAACACTCTTGCGGTAGCCATCAACCAGGTCAGCTATTGTTTGGATCTCATGCTCGGAAAGTGTAGTGATCATGCAAGATAGCCACTGTTGGGATTCTTGTGCCTACTCCACAATACCCCTTCCACATGCCTTCCTAAAAAACGAAGTCGGATATGCCTAACATCTGTATGTTCTGGAATTGTTTATATGACATAAATACCTCTCTCTCTATTTTGAACTGTGTTCACAACTAGTGGTGCCAAATGTTAGTGTTAAAGTAATGTAAACTTTACACAAAAGGTGAAGAACAGAGATTAGGTTCTAATAGGCAAGGCTAGTTTTAGAGAGCTATTTGGCTTCCAATTCCACCCACTACAAGTATTCATGATTATTATCAACAGGTAGTGGCCAGACAGAAAACACAGCTTTCACACTCCATTGAACAAAGCTCTCTTGGTCTTCAGCAAAGGAAAAATGTCCATTATATTTACCCCTTGCTATACATGGCCATAGTTGGATTTAAGAGTTTTGCATAGCCAAAGGTCCTTCAGTTCTCCAAATTTTGTGTGTCCTAAAAACATCCGATTTAACTACCAATCCTTTGCTCAGATTCAAAAAGCCCAGTTTGGCAGTGTGCATATGTTTCTTAGCATCCTAGGTACTCTTTTTTAGGCAGACTACGTAGGCACAGTGTGATTTGGTTGACAAATATAATAATTTTCCATTTCGAATTAGTTTGATTGCTAAACCAAGCATGTAAGCAGGCATACCTTTCACCAACAATCTGATGATGATAACCTGGAAGAAGTGAATATGCTATGTTGTATAGAAGTAGATATTCTAACACAAATATCGTATATGACGTCAAGAACAGCAAGGTCAATGCTGGTTCCGCAACCTCAGTGAGGCAGCTAGCCTAATACAGGAGAGCACAAGTCGAAACCACAAGACACACGAAAAAAAGAGCTACAAATATTCGAATGAACATGAGCCATTTACCCTTCTGTACAAAGCTCTTTCAAATTCAGTAATTCTGACTGCGATATTGCACCATATCGATGAATTGTTAGGGCACAGAGAATCTGCAGTTCTCTCTGGATTTGAAACAGGTCATAGAACACTATAGCATCAGCCATTTATTTCTCAAAGAACAAGGAAACAAGTCATGGCAAATGCAGTAATTCCACCTAGAGCACAAAGTGTATCAATCAAGCTTTCATTCTTCATCCTCTCCTCTTTCAACTCACTCTGTGCTTTCAAAAATTGATGATAGGATGCTAAGACGTTGTCGTACTTCATAGTTCTGTGGCAGCTCAAAGCTCTTTTAAGGATGAGCAGACTGTTCCTTCCATTTACATGGGTACCTCCCACGTCCCTCAACCGTATGCCAAGCTCAGTCAACTTCAGAGTTGTATGAGAACCATCTCCAACACCATCATCTGAAATTCTGCACTTCATCTCAAGGATACCCTGAACAACCCCAAAAGGCAGAATGTTATGAGCAGGAAGTGTGGAACCGAAGAGTAAAAGGAAATCATTGTCAGTAGGCCAATGTTTTTGTCCTCCTATGGGACTCCAGCTTGAAAGGTTGACAGTTTTCTTTTCCCTTCTATTCACGAGGATCCAACTAAGCCTTATGTTGTTCCAAAGCTCTCTCCAAAGTTTCCCATCTTTCCTTTCCCTCTCAAGAGATGTGATTGGTGGCAACCCATCTGCCAAGGAGATACTGCCCTGGCCCTCTCCGTTCTCGGCTTTGTGAAAACTACTTAGCAAATCAATACTGAAAGGACAGTTAGAGAACCAACCATTACAATCAGCTGCACCTGGGATTCCCCAAAGTATTTTGGAATAAATTGCTTTATCTCTGTAATGAACATCAACGAGGGAAACAAAATCAGAGGGGGAAACACTATGGAGCTCTTTATCACAGTACTCGGACCGCAATTCTTCTGACTTGCCGAATTCCAAATTGCAGTGAATGGCAGAACCTCTCTCTGGATGCAGAACCGTTGGAAAGCAATCCGTGTAGAACTTCCGAAACCCACCCAATGCAGAAATCAAACTTCTTACTTCTTCATTTCTAGTGGAAGGCCATAGTGAGGAGCATAGTTCCTCCCAAGTGTGCTCTTCTCTTGTTGCAGAACGGAAAAGAGAGGACGCACACTCTGCATTGGCAAGTGTTGCGCCGTCCACCCGCTTTAAGATTTCGGAAATTAGGTCAGCGTTCAAAGACATGATCCCCGCAATTCTTGAGAATTCAATCAAAAGTCCAATTTAAGGAACACTGCAAGCCTAGCATTCAACTGCAGATGCTTCCTTCAATAAAGGTCCAAACAGAGACAATAATTCATCACACGCCCAGTCAAACTCACGCGCTTATCAAGCAAAATATGCACCAGGATTTAACGCCCAGATAATAATCTTCACCAATGTTTAACAAAGCAACACAAAATTCCAAAATAAGTGACCCTCCCAGTATTCACCTTCCATGCATGTCCGCCGGCTTTTCTGCATACACAACAACATCCTGCATAGATTATTTACTTGTTTTTTAAAAAACCTGAGACTTGTAATACTGAAAGGGATGCAGTTACCATCCCTTCAAAATGAACATGCTAAAACATCATTACATCAAAATGGCCTTCGCCCTATCTATCCATGCAAGTAAGGCAACCAGATGAGTTTATATATAGAATCCAAAATCCAGAATCTATCAATTTTAGTTACCCTTTCAGCATGAATTAGCTCTGAACCTGTTCTGATTATACCCAAGCATACTACCAACAAAGGTGATCAATTGTTTTGAAACAGAGTACATGCAATCTGAACTTCTGTTTTTGGTTTAAATATAAGTTTTAATAGGACTGAAACATATACCCATTCCCTAATCTAACCACTCCATGGATCATTACAACTTATACATATACCCATTCCCTAATCTAACCACTCCATGGATCATTACAACTTATGATGAAATGAAAAAAAATTAATCAGACTAATATTAACATGCTGGAGAATGTTTCTGGATATAAACTGTGTAGGCATGTTTCGAAACCACATACATAATTTTATAACCAGAAAACACCATGACTAACTGTGAAAATCTACATAATCAGAAAATACCGACATACCCAAATCCTAATCCTCTTATAATACTCCTCCATCAAAGCAGAACATAATTCAAAAACCCTCCTCCATCAAAGCAGAACATAATTCAAAAACCCTCCTCCATCAAAGCAGAACATAATTCAAAAACCCTACATTCTAACAGGGCCTTGAGAACCCAGTACAGATTTTACAGAAACACCCATATCCATCAACAACCCAGAGCTATAAACAGCTCAAAGCAGATACCATCTTAATCTATTCCCGCCTTTGTGAATCCTATAACGTGCATCCAATCAAATGATCACTGAAAATTCATAGAAACCTCCTTCATATTTGGCCTTTTTCAAATTCAAACATTCATAAAAACAGCTTTTATATTTCACAATTTCAAATTCAAAGTAAGTGCCCTTTCTGTTTTCGTTTTTTACCTGTATACCTTTGCTTCATGCATTTACATGTGTATCGCTGCAATACCCTTGTGGGAGCTCTGTCCCCTCTCGCTCTTAAATAGACTCAGCACTCTCAAAATAGTCACTCTGCGTGAACACCAGACTAAGCGTTTTGGACAGTTTACAATCTAAGAATATCTCAGCACGCACGCATGTGGGCCTTCTGTACAGTTTTTCCACCGTAAAGATGTGGGCCTTTTGTAGAGTTTTTCCACCGTAAAGATGTGAGCTCTTCTGGCACTCAGCTTAGATTAGTTCTCTCCAAGAAGTAGGTAATAAGCATGCAGTTCAGTCGGGCATAAAACGCTGCAAAAACAACGTTTGAATAGTGAAATTTTTCACATTTTCTAGTCCCATGTTATGGAAAGGAACAAATACATGACGGTTTCTTAAAAAACTGTTTTTAGTAATAAAAATTGATATTATAGAAATTTTTTATTTTATATTAATTAAATTTTTTAAATATAAAAGAAATTAATTTATAAGAAAAAGACAATATATTTATTTTATAATTAAAAAATTTAATAATAATATAAAAAAAATTAATAAATTTTATTATTAAAATTTTAAATAAACATATTTTATTATTAATTCTAAAAAAAGTTGTTTAAATTTTCTTAATATCATATTATTTTATCAACTTTTTTTCTTTCTCCACTTTTTATTTAATTTTTTTTTAATAACATATAGAATATATAAACCATTATTAACTAAATTTAATGAGTAATAAAAGCATATAACTAATACTATTATTATAAGATTTGATAAAGTTGAAAGTTTTGGTCCTTATCACCGATATTCAGTATGTAGTATTGTCAGATGTTTACATCATCTCCTCACCGACTAATTTTGACAACTATATCTTTTATCATCATAAAATCATTAATTTAATCTTTTTTTAATAACATATAGAATATATAAACCATTATTAACTAAATCTAATGAGTAATAAAAATATATAACATTCTATAAGATGGGATAAAGTTGAAATTTTTGGTCCTTATCACCGATATTCAATATGTAGTATTGTAAGATGTTTACATCATCTCCTCACCAACACCAACTAATTTGGACAACTATATCTTTTATCATCAAAAAAATCATTAGTGTATTTGAAAAAATAAAAAGTCAAAAAGCAAAACTGAATTTTAGTTTCAATTATGAGTTATTTGTAATCATTAATTTTTTATAATTTTTTTCTTTTACTTTTAAATTGTATATTAAATTTATTTTTGTTAATTCGAAATCAAAATTAACTTAATAAAAAAATAATTGTTTTAATT
>JASDQU010108185.1:5749-22805 GCA_032191745.1 Picea mariana | reverse complement strand
CCTGGCTCTCCCTCAGGACCACACCAAATCTATCGCCACGTGTACCTAGCATCTACAACCAAGATTTACTCCGGCTTGCAGAGCTCCGGGGAAACTCGAGCGTCCCTATATCGCCGAATACCCGGACTCCCGGATAACCGTTGATCTGTGGACACGTGTCCCTCCAGTTTCAACAGTCCAGACTAACTCCGCGACTCCGACATTCAGGAGTTTTGACGCTAGACCACTCAAGTTCTCCCAAAGTAGAACTTCATCGAAGCGCTCAACGCTTCCCTTCCTACGTCCGATCTAAGGGCTCAGAGAGATCCATACCGAATCCCCAGATCGATAGCCCTCGTCAATTTGTGACTTTGGCCTTTGGCTATTTTCGAGGATTGTGGAGTCACAAGTCCCGAAGTCCCGAAGCCGAAAGAGCTAGCTCCTTTCAGACTAGTGCAGAATTCCTAGGCCCTGGTCACATGAGTCCTTTGGGAAATCTTATGGGCTAGGCG
Organism: Picea mariana; assembly: GCA_032191745.1. NCBI lineage: Eukaryota > Viridiplantae > Streptophyta > Pinopsida > Pinales > Pinaceae > Picea > Picea mariana. Next base: position 22,314 of record JASDQU010108185.1, on the reverse strand, counting down.
CAAATCCTTCTGCAGTAAATGGGGTAAGGACATGGGCATGAGCCCTCGGTCAAATGAGTGGTTAGTCTAAAGGGAAACACCCTTCTCCCACGGAGATGAACTTGACATTCCCGCTAAGGTGAATTCAAAGGATCGACAAGACTTAAGCGTTTCAGTTACTCCTTCTTGACTCTTGTGCGGACTCACATCCCATGACCCTTTAACAGCTAAACTGAGATAAATCAAAGATCATATAGATATAACAGTTTACAGAAAACCAAAGAGTAGTTCTAATAACTGTTCAAATACAGAAAGACTTAATCATAAATATAGACATTTCATCCAATATATTACAAAGAGTATGAAAATACTTATCAGAACTAGAAAATGTAAAGCAGTTGTTGAAAGGGGTGTCTGTTTCCTCCCAACCATAGGCAGAGTCACTCCTAAAAAATTTACCACTGGCTACCTCCGAGCTAGACCATGATGCTCTGAAAGAGATTCTTTCTCCTTGCTCCACAACAGTCAGGGACGAAGGTTACTCTCCTCCTCCCACAGGAAATCGGCAACGAGTTTTCTCTACTCCAAGCAAAGAGGTCTATGTGAGTACTTACTCAGTCACTCGTCAGCCTCATTTATCAACTTGTAGCCAAACCTTGTATGTGGCTTCCTTCAGCCAAAAAAAATCTTATTGCTAAGCTTTTCCTCTCAACTCCAGAGTCGAAGTATCCTTCTCATCTCTTCTCGAGAGAGTGTTTTCTCTACTCTATTACCTCGCAGATCTCTCTCTGTCCCCGAATTACCTCCTTTCTTGCCTTCCTCGGCAAGGGTGCGTGGGTCTGAATCCCAATTCGTGGTCAAGCCTGGAAGCCTTAAAGATGGGTACCATGCCCCATCTCCTCATTAACTCTTGAGGATGGCCTTCCAGCTACCAGCCTGACTGGTAATTCATTTCTGGGTTAGAGGACTGTTGAGAAATTACACCCAGTAGATATTGGTCTGGTGAGGGTCATCTCAACCATTTTTGGTTTCCCTTCAAATCTCTCTCATAGCATCGATGGTCTATCTTGGCAAACTTTACCCCTTTCAATAGTTGTGCAACACATATTCAATTTCTATTAATAACAAAAAATTCATACATTGACCATTTATACAAAGGTTCATCAAATCAAACATCCACACATATTTAGTCCGCCATAGTCTCTTGGCCAATTATAGTTATATTTACAAAATGGGGGAAACAAGGGTATTACACTAAAGTACTTTGACATCATAGCACATGGATACCCCAAGAGAGCTTTTATTTAGTGATGTATGCTTAGTAATCATCCAATTCTTAAAAGAATATAGAATTCCATGTCCAATATCTTTGTAGATCCTCCATTTTTCTTTTCACTACACTCTCTGTTATATTCAAGTACATTAGTTTATCCCCTTTTATTTGAGGCTTCAGAGCTTGGCATCATTGATAGCCAATTATAGAACAAAGGATCTAAGTTCTTTGCATAAAACATCGATTCTATAAAATGGCAACAAAGTAATGTGTTATTTCTCCAAGAAAGCTCAGATCCTTTCAGGCCCTCTTCCCTTATACAAGTTTCTTATAGATCTCACCTACTTTTTATGGAAATTTCTAGTTGTTCCTTGGGATAAGCTGCCACGTTATAAGGGGTGTATTTATGGCATCAAATCAGTCAAGACTTGCACCTGGCCTTATCCGTGCCCACTCAATAGGGTTTTGAATCCAGGGCTCCACATTAATGCAAGCCCAATCACCTTATTACTTGTTGCTAAGCCACATTCAAGTGAACAGATCTATCCATTTTGATGGTTGCTAAGCCACATTCAAGTGAACAGATCTATCCATTTTGATGGTAGAATCTTGCATCATCTTTCAGCCTACCCCAAACACATCGTGTCTGAAAATATGGATTACAGAAGACAACTTGAACGTAGCTTGCTTTATAATGTCTGTTTAAGACTGAAGTTTCTTTTGATTTCAACTACCATAAGATGTTGTCTCAATGTTATTCTTCACGAATCCGTTCCTTAAAAACTGATTATATATAGAGGCTTCTAACTTCTTTAAAAAGGCTTAAGCTATTTTCTATGAAGCGTCGATAGGAAAAGCTTAGAGAATGTTTTTTTCTTAGCATACTTGAATATCAAATTAACAGGTAACTTTCAAATCCAAGGATGTGTTAGGAGTCAACGCAGTAGTTATGAGTTGTATTACAGGACTGGTTTTCAATACATTTACCAGTTATACAATTACTGGTACTGTCATCTTTATCTTGATTTGTGAGAGATCTGTAAGAGAAAGCAGGTACATTTCTAGAGTTTCATCATAATTGGAAAAGTCTGATATCAATTCTTTGGAAGCATTTACAAAATGAAAAGTAAAAAAGTTGGCACTAATCCTTTTAACGTTAGTAAACTTTAAATTTTAAAATGAAAGAGTTGAGTTGCATTTTGTGGTATAGTTCTTCTCCTTTGAGAGTTCAATGCAAAATTCTTCACCAATAGCTTTAAATTTCTTTCTGGACCAAGATTGTATTCCAAAAGGAACATTAAGCTCATTTCGTATACTAGCCTGTTAGTGTATCCTTCCAAGTATTACTGGATTTTGTTTTTGTTGGCTTCAGTGACAGACAACTGCAGACGCTCTAGATGCTGCAAAGGCTAACTCTACCTCTCTCTATGCCTCTAGGATCTAATGTAGAATCTTCTGTTTCCAGAAAGCAAATCCAAAATATAAGCTATTTCAAGAATTGTGGTTATAGAACAAACTTGTGATGTAATGGCAAAGTAACGAATTTATTTATTGTATGCAGGTCCTCAAGTTGCATCCTTCCCAGTGACAGCAACACTCTTGCGGTAGCCATCAACCAGGTCAGCTATTGTTTGGATCTCATGCTCGGAAAGTGTAGTGATCATGCAAGATAGCCACTGTTGGGATTCTTGTGCCTACTCCACAATACCCCTTCCACATGCCTTCCTAAAAAACGAAGTCGGATATGCCTAACATCTGTATGTTCTGGAATTGTTTATATGACATAAATACCTCTCTCTCTATTTTGAACTGTGTTCACAACTAGTGGTGCCAAATGTTAGTGTTAAAGTAATGTAAACTTTACACAAAAGGTGAAGAACAGAGATTAGGTTCTAATAGGCAAGGCTAGTTTTAGAGAGCTATTTGGCTTCCAATTCCACCCACTACAAGTATTCATGATTATTATCAACAGGTAGTGGCCAGACAGAAAACACAGCTTTCACACTCCATTGAACAAAGCTCTCTTGGTCTTCAGCAAAGGAAAAATGTCCATTATATTTACCCCTTGCTATACATGGCCATAGTTGGATTTAAGAGTTTTGCATAGCCAAAGGTCCTTCAGTTCTCCAAATTTTGTGTGTCCTAAAAACATCCGATTTAACTACCAATCCTTTGCTCAGATTCAAAAAGCCCAGTTTGGCAGTGTGCATATGTTTCTTAGCATCCTAGGTACTCTTTTTTAGGCAGACTACGTAGGCACAGTGTGATTTGGTTGACAAATATAATAATTTTCCATTTCGAATTAGTTTGATTGCTAAACCAAGCATGTAAGCAGGCATACCTTTCACCAACAATCTGATGATGATAACCTGGAAGAAGTGAATATGCTATGTTGTATAGAAGTAGATATTCTAACACAAATATCGTATATGACGTCAAGAACAGCAAGGTCAATGCTGGTTCCGCAACCTCAGTGAGGCAGCTAGCCTAATACAGGAGAGCACAAGTCGAAACCACAAGACACACGAAAAAAAGAGCTACAAATATTCGAATGAACATGAGCCATTTACCCTTCTGTACAAAGCTCTTTCAAATTCAGTAATTCTGACTGCGATATTGCACCATATCGATGAATTGTTAGGGCACAGAGAATCTGCAGTTCTCTCTGGATTTGAAACAGGTCATAGAACACTATAGCATCAGCCATTTATTTCTCAAAGAACAAGGAAACAAGTCATGGCAAATGCAGTAATTCCACCTAGAGCACAAAGTGTATCAATCAAGCTTTCATTCTTCATCCTCTCCTCTTTCAACTCACTCTGTGCTTTCAAAAATTGATGATAGGATGCTAAGACGTTGTCGTACTTCATAGTTCTGTGGCAGCTCAAAGCTCTTTTAAGGATGAGCAGACTGTTCCTTCCATTTACATGGGTACCTCCCACGTCCCTCAACCGTATGCCAAGCTCAGTCAACTTCAGAGTTGTATGAGAACCATCTCCAACACCATCATCTGAAATTCTGCACTTCATCTCAAGGATACCCTGAACAACCCCAAAAGGCAGAATGTTATGAGCAGGAAGTGTGGAACCGAAGAGTAAAAGGAAATCATTGTCAGTAGGCCAATGTTTTTGTCCTCCTATGGGACTCCAGCTTGAAAGGTTGACAGTTTTCTTTTCCCTTCTATTCACGAGGATCCAACTAAGCCTTATGTTGTTCCAAAGCTCTCTCCAAAGTTTCCCATCTTTCCTTTCCCTCTCAAGAGATGTGATTGGTGGCAACCCATCTGCCAAGGAGATACTGCCCTGGCCCTCTCCGTTCTCGGCTTTGTGAAAACTACTTAGCAAATCAATACTGAAAGGACAGTTAGAGAACCAACCATTACAATCAGCTGCACCTGGGATTCCCCAAAGTATTTTGGAATAAATTGCTTTATCTCTGTAATGAACATCAACGAGGGAAACAAAATCAGAGGGGGAAACACTATGGAGCTCTTTATCACAGTACTCGGACCGCAATTCTTCTGACTTGCCGAATTCCAAATTGCAGTGAATGGCAGAACCTCTCTCTGGATGCAGAACCGTTGGAAAGCAATCCGTGTAGAACTTCCGAAACCCACCCAATGCAGAAATCAAACTTCTTACTTCTTCATTTCTAGTGGAAGGCCATAGTGAGGAGCATAGTTCCTCCCAAGTGTGCTCTTCTCTTGTTGCAGAACGGAAAAGAGAGGACGCACACTCTGCATTGGCAAGTGTTGCGCCGTCCACCCGCTTTAAGATTTCGGAAATTAGGTCAGCGTTCAAAGACATGATCCCCGCAATTCTTGAGAATTCAATCAAAAGTCCAATTTAAGGAACACTGCAAGCCTAGCATTCAACTGCAGATGCTTCCTTCAATAAAGGTCCAAACAGAGACAATAATTCATCACACGCCCAGTCAAACTCACGCGCTTATCAAGCAAAATATGCACCAGGATTTAACGCCCAGATAATAATCTTCACCAATGTTTAACAAAGCAACACAAAATTCCAAAATAAGTGACCCTCCCAGTATTCACCTTCCATGCATGTCCGCCGGCTTTTCTGCATACACAACAACATCCTGCATAGATTATTTACTTGTTTTTTAAAAAACCTGAGACTTGTAATACTGAAAGGGATGCAGTTACCATCCCTTCAAAATGAACATGCTAAAACATCATTACATCAAAATGGCCTTCGCCCTATCTATCCATGCAAGTAAGGCAACCAGATGAGTTTATATATAGAATCCAAAATCCAGAATCTATCAATTTTAGTTACCCTTTCAGCATGAATTAGCTCTGAACCTGTTCTGATTATACCCAAGCATACTACCAACAAAGGTGATCAATTGTTTTGAAACAGAGTACATGCAATCTGAACTTCTGTTTTTGGTTTAAATATAAGTTTTAATAGGACTGAAACATATACCCATTCCCTAATCTAACCACTCCATGGATCATTACAACTTATACATATACCCATTCCCTAATCTAACCACTCCATGGATCATTACAACTTATGATGAAATGAAAAAAAATTAATCAGACTAATATTAACATGCTGGAGAATGTTTCTGGATATAAACTGTGTAGGCATGTTTCGAAACCACATACATAATTTTATAACCAGAAAACACCATGACTAACTGTGAAAATCTACATAATCAGAAAATACCGACATACCCAAATCCTAATCCTCTTATAATACTCCTCCATCAAAGCAGAACATAATTCAAAAACCCTCCTCCATCAAAGCAGAACATAATTCAAAAACCCTCCTCCATCAAAGCAGAACATAATTCAAAAACCCTACATTCTAACAGGGCCTTGAGAACCCAGTACAGATTTTACAGAAACACCCATATCCATCAACAACCCAGAGCTATAAACAGCTCAAAGCAGATACCATCTTAATCTATTCCCGCCTTTGTGAATCCTATAACGTGCATCCAATCAAATGATCACTGAAAATTCATAGAAACCTCCTTCATATTTGGCCTTTTTCAAATTCAAACATTCATAAAAACAGCTTTTATATTTCACAATTTCAAATTCAAAGTAAGTGCCCTTTCTGTTTTCGTTTTTTACCTGTATACCTTTGCTTCATGCATTTACATGTGTATCGCTGCAATACCCTTGTGGGAGCTCTGTCCCCTCTCGCTCTTAAATAGACTCAGCACTCTCAAAATAGTCACTCTGCGTGAACACCAGACTAAGCGTTTTGGACAGTTTACAATCTAAGAATATCTCAGCACGCACGCATGTGGGCCTTCTGTACAGTTTTTCCACCGTAAAGATGTGGGCCTTTTGTAGAGTTTTTCCACCGTAAAGATGTGAGCTCTTCTGGCACTCAGCTTAGATTAGTTCTCTCCAAGAAGTAGGTAATAAGCATGCAGTTCAGTCGGGCATAAAACGCTGCAAAAACAACGTTTGAATAGTGAAATTTTTCACATTTTCTAGTCCCATGTTATGGAAAGGAACAAATACATGACGGTTTCTTAAAAAACTGTTTTTAGTAATAAAAATTGATATTATAGAAATTTTTTATTTTATATTAATTAAATTTTTTAAATATAAAAGAAATTAATTTATAAGAAAAAGACAATATATTTATTTTATAATTAAAAAATTTAATAATAATATAAAAAAAATTAATAAATTTTATTATTAAAATTTTAAATAAACATATTTTATTATTAATTCTAAAAAAAGTTGTTTAAATTTTCTTAATATCATATTATTTTATCAACTTTTTTTCTTTCTCCACTTTTTATTTAATTTTTTTTTAATAACATATAGAATATATAAACCATTATTAACTAAATTTAATGAGTAATAAAAGCATATAACTAATACTATTATTATAAGATTTGATAAAGTTGAAAGTTTTGGTCCTTATCACCGATATTCAGTATGTAGTATTGTCAGATGTTTACATCATCTCCTCACCGACTAATTTTGACAACTATATCTTTTATCATCATAAAATCATTAATTTAATCTTTTTTTAATAACATATAGAATATATAAACCATTATTAACTAAATCTAATGAGTAATAAAAATATATAACATTCTATAAGATGGGATAAAGTTGAAATTTTTGGTCCTTATCACCGATATTCAATATGTAGTATTGTAAGATGTTTACATCATCTCCTCACCAACACCAACTAATTTGGACAACTATATCTTTTATCATCAAAAAAATCATTAGTGTATTTGAAAAAATAAAAAGTCAAAAAGCAAAACTGAATTTTAGTTTCAATTATGAGTTATTTGTAATCATTAATTTTTTATAATTTTTTTCTTTTACTTTTAAATTGTATATTAAATTTATTTTTGTTAATTCGAAATCAAAATTAACTTAATAAAAAAATAATTGTTTTAATTGATAAAACTTGTATTAATATAAATCTTTTGAGAAAATATTTTATTTACATATTTATAATATTATTATTTATAATGCCTCGGATGGGGTAATATGCGGTAGCTCCTCGCCACTTGGTTCAGCACTGAGCCACGACATAAATGTTGATGGCCACCACCCACCCGCCTTGCATTTACGATGGTAGACGACCATTACAGTCGGTATACAGAGGAGGGACACCTCCCTCGCGTGAACACTCTCGCTCACAGCGCACTCAGCATGACAGGGTCTATGGATAGCCAGGTGAATCAGGTCTTGGGTAATTTGTATTCTCGAGGGCCTGGATAGAGTTGGTTTGCTCTCGCTTCGGGTCTCCCCGTCGTTTGGGAGCTCTGGTGCAGCTCTGCTTCCGTCTCGTCCTGGCTTACTCTCATCTCGCTACACCCTCTCTGTATTGTCATATATCCCTTGGCAAACATGACCAGGAAGCGGCGCAGGCCTCGTCGTGGCTCGACCTGGTACACCCACAAAGCACAGAGGTAAAGGAAGGAGAAGCTGGAGTGAGCTCTGTTGTTGGCGACCTCCATTCTTTGAAAGAAGGCTCGCACTGACCAATTGGCTCTACATGCCATCATTGCGGAGACTGGGGCCTTGTGTAGCAGTGAAACCATGGAAATTGAGCCTGGAAACAGGCCGAAGTATGGTGCCGCAGATGCGTTCCCTACCTGTTACGTTGAAGAAATACCGTTCATGGAGGAATTGGCGACCACCCCGGAACCCCAAGCCATGGCGGCGAACTACCAGGATGGAAGCGGTCATAAAATCGAGCTGGTAGATGATATCCCCGGGTGCATTGTCGAGGAAATACCATGGACAGGTGACTACAGCCCCATCAGCCATGCTGTGCAGGCAACGTTCGAGGAAGAAACTCGGGACAAATCTTGCGCCGAAGAGAATGCGGACGAGAACAACCCAGCGAGGAAGGAGGAAGCGGTCGGTGCAGAATTGTTGGAGCTCGAAGTCGGAGATGGAACGACCGTGGAAGTGGGGGACGTAATCCTCGACGACGCAGGTAATGGATTGCATGGTACTTTCCTCCGTGCAGAGCATATGGCTCTGGTGTTTGAACTCCGAGGCCACATGGCAAACCTGGAGCACAGAGCTATTCTCATGGTCCAGCATCTGGACCTGCTCCTTGACGCGTAGTCCAATGCTCCAGCAAAGAGGAAGTGCCCTCTCTGTGCGCAGGCATTCACCATCCCAGCTAGGTCCACATGGCAGACAAGCAAGGGCGACGGGTCACCGGGTATCTAGGATCTTCTATGCTATTTTTTTTCTTTGTTTAATCATGCTACTGTTACATGTTTACTTGGACTATAGCCATCTGTCCTGGTTTCCTCCGGACAGTACAGAGGGCAAAACAGTTCTCCAAACCATGCTGGTTTCCGATAAAACGACAGCATTTTTGGTGGCTCAGACCTATATCTCTGTACATTTTGTCAAGGTTTCTTTGATAACTTAATATAGCAGGTTCTACCTTTTTTACTTAATATATATATATATATATATATAATATTATTAGAGTATAAGAACTTTATCTATCAGTATGAATGCATATATTTGCATGGTGATAAGAACCCCATTATTTAAAGGGTGTAGCATATCTCATGCTTAGGGGTCATTAAATTTTGATGGATGACTATCCCCATCCTCGTTTCATCAATCAAACAAGCATTATTAGCGAGGTTTAAAATAAATTTTATCGTATATTTAAAGATTTTTGAACTTTGAAGTTTTTGATTCATTGTGAAGATTATATATGTGTTTCCCTTTAAGTTTATCAATTTATGTAAGTTTAGTTTGGGTGGTTGGGTAGCATGTTTGTTATACTCTTCGCCTAGGTTCAATTCCCATGAGTGACATGTTGGTCCATCGTGATAAGGCTAGAAAGGTAGACACCCCCAAGGATAGAGGTCCACTTAGGTGTGCCTTGAGACACCTAGACCCTTGCTTGTAAATGTGTTGAACCTGCACATAATAGATCTAGATAAACAATAATACACACATTTGCATAGAGAATTGGAGAAAGAAGAAGAATGAGAGAAAGAATGAAAGAATTCCCATTAATTGTATTCCACACTCAAAGAGTGAATAATTTACAATTGATATAGGATACATGAGTAACTAATGAGCCATAGTGGTGGTCTAGAGTGAACAGGACACACACCAGTAGCTACGGGAGTAAACTACCACCTAGTCTTCTCTCTCAGGCAGTTAAGGGAGTGAACTGCCACCTAGTTGAGTTAACTAGTCAACTAGTCTTCAATTAACTGACTGAACAGAGAGTAGTGAGGAGTTAACTCAGGAAAACAAGGGTAATGTGCCAGTCTAGTGATGATCCCAAGGCAAGTGCACATTAGCTAGTGATGATCCCAATGTTGCATGGTGACAAAACCAATGCAGCATCTAAAATCAACTCAACTAGTCAAGCTGAAGTGTCAACTGAAAGAGAATATTCTCCAGGTGGAATATTCTACCCTAAAATATAGGAGACTGGATAATGACTAATTATGACTAATAAACAAGGAAAAACCTTAGGAAAAAGAAATCCTAGGTGCGTGTGAAGTAACTCCAACACCCCCCCTGAACATCACTATGGTGAAAATAAAGAATGGGTCCCGGCAACGAGGCCATGTTAGGTACCCAAATACAAAAGATACACTAAAATAAACGAGGAAAGAGGGAAAACCACGTGGGAACAAAACCCCCCCTCAAAAGATAATGTATCAAAAGAAGAAAATGACAGTTGCTAGGCAATTGCATTCTTCACTACAAGACGATCCCGCAAAGTCTAAAACTTCTGCTCACTAAAATTTTTCGTGAATATGTAGAAATATTTATGGATTTGATGAAGTCCTTTGGCAACCTGTCTAGCCTGGTACCTCTTGATCCTGTGGACCCATCTGCACCTGAAAATATTCCTTTCTGGTGGAAGTGGAACCAGATTCCAAGTATGATTATGTAGGAGTGAGTCATACTCCTTCTGCATGGTTGCTTGACATAATGGATTTCCCACAACCCTATTGTAGTTTTGTGGATCAATAGATTGAACCATATAGCAATGCATGGGCATCGCAGGTTCTGAAGATGAAAATACATGAGAAGGCTCCTCATGTTGAGATCGAGTCCTCCTTGAATCCAATGGATTCCCTGCAAGGTTGTCTGCTTCCTGAAGTGTGGTCTGTGCCTTCTTGGGCATCGATTGAAGCTTCAACGCTGGCTTCTTATCTAGTTGTACTACCTGCTTATTTCCATGTACAAAATCTGAGTGTATGGAATCATCTCTGATCTCTGAAATTGATGGAATCACAAGAGTATATGCATGTTGCACTGGAGGTGCATGCAAAGTACTCTCCTCTTGTGTAAGTAGAATAGATGAGTCATCATCAAAAAACTTAGTGAATTTATACAACCTTGACTTGTGATCCACCTCACCAATTGCAATGATGGAATTTTCATGCATGTCGATTACTGAAACTGAATCTGATGTAAATTCAACCTTTTTACCTTTCTAAGTAATCTGATAAACTGATAGCAGATTCATAGAAAGCTTTGGAATATGTAGAACATTCTCAAAACTGCCATTGTGGAGTTCCACTCTCCCTTCTCCTTCTACTGCTACTGGAGTATCATCCCCCATGAGAATAGGAGGTCTTGAGCATGAACTCAAAGAAGAGAAAAAATCCTCTTTCGCTGCCATATGATGGGATGCACCAGAATCTATAATCCATGAATCAAATGAAAAATTAATTGCAACTAGAGCATGATGATTACCTTTCTTAGGAGCAATATCTTCTTCCTTATGATTTTTTACTCCTTATGGAATGAAGTTTCCAAGGTTGTTCTATTGAAGTGCCTATGCCATAAGATCGATTTGTTTCTTCATGCATGTAGATTCTTCATGATTCAGTTTATTGCAGTAAGTGCATTGCTTTCCCTTCTTCTTCTTCTTGGAATATGAAGAGTCTTTGGAACCTGAAGAATCATTAAAGGGTTTAGAATATCCCTCCTTCCTGTTCTGTTTGGATGACCCTTTTCCATTATGCATGGTGAGTGCATGTGCTTTGGGATCTTTCATGAGGCCCATTTGTATGAGTTTTGTTTTCTCTTGTGTAAGAGACTCAATGAACTGAGCCAACGTAGGCATTTTCCAATTTGTTCCAAAAATACATCTACCATAATGGAAATTGGAGACATATACAACGTATTCCGGTCCTAGCTTGGCCAAGATTGTTAGAATAATTTGTTTCTCTTGTGTAGACTTGTCAATACCACATTCACCCAAGCTCAAAATCAAAGATTTAAATTTAGTAAAGAAATCTTGTATATTATCAAAACTTTTAGGGTCTAAGGTATTCAACTCTACCTCAAGCATATGACCTCGCATCTCATCCTGCTTTCCAAAGAGTCCTTCCAAGGTGGTCCAGATCTCGTTTGGAGTCTTGCATGCAACGACATGAAACCATAAATCAATGGAGATTAACTCATGAAGTAGTCCAATGGCCTCATCCTTATGGTTCACCCATCTCATCTTCTCAATCATTGATGTAGGGTCTGTTTCTATCGCCATCATCAAATTATACAGTCCTTTCCTTCTGAGTTGGAATTCTGCCTTGGGCTTCCAATCAAAATAATTGTATGGTGTGAGGATTACCACCAAGTTTGACTATATAATAGTTGTCATATTGATCTCTTCCACTGTTTCTAATAACCCCTAAAAATTTACTCTCAATCTGCAAGTGAAAAATTATGAAATCACGGTAGAAAGGGCACTTTAAGTGAAAAATCGTATCAGTTTCAAGAGATGATCTTGCTTCTTACTTTCTGAGCAAACGGTGAGGAATCTCGCCAAACGGTTGAAAACCCACTTCCAAAATGGGTTGATTTCCATTCCACACAAGTCGTTTCCTCAAAAACTTAATATTTTTTTAGCAATCAATGCTGAAAGTTACGGCCACAGATTCGTATCATTTTCAGGAGGCTATATTGTGGCTTACTTTATGATGGCTTCTCTTCTAGCTCTATCTATTCAACCTCCTGCATGAAATCTTCACAATCTTCTTTATTCTCAAATAGAACCTCCAATCTGGTTAATAATTCATTTGGAGTTGATTCTTGTGAGTCATCATATACTTCATGGAAAATTTCAGGAGAAATAGACAAGAAGATAAATCCTATGGCCATATCTTGTCTATTGAGAAAGTCATTTTTCTCATCGACAGAATCAGGCTCTACTTCCATTGCGATGGTTATTTGGTATAAGCCTCTACTTATGAGAAAAAGTAGAATCTTTGGCTTCCACTCCAAATAGTTATGAGGCGTGAGAAGTATTATCGATGAGTAAAACATATATTCCATCTTTTTGTGTTCTTCAATCTTCAGTACCTACAAAAATAATTTGGTGTAAATTTTTCTCAGTAGTCTGTCGGCTCTGATACCACGTAAATGTGTTGAACCTGCACAGAACAGATCTAGCTAAACAATAATACACACATTTGCAGAGAGAATTGGAGAAAGACGAAGAATGAGAGAAAGAATGAAAGAATTCTCATTAACCGTATTCCACACTCAAAGAGTGAATAATTTACAATAGATATAGGATACATGAGTAACTAATGAGCCATAGTGGTGGTCTAGAGTGATCTGGACACACACCAACAGTTACGGGAGTAAACTACCACCTAGTCTAGTCTCTCAGGCAGTTACGGGAGTGAACTGCCACCTAGTTGAGTTAACTAGTCAACTAGTCTTTCGTTCACTAACTGAACATAGAGTAGTGAGGAGTTAACTAAGGGAAACAAGGGTAATGTGCCAGTCTGGTGATGATCCCAAGGCAAGTGTGCATTAGCTGGTGACGATCCCAATGATGCATGGTGAGAAAACCAATGCAACATCTAAACTCAACTCTACTAGTCAAACTGAAGTGTCAACTAAAAGAGAATATTCTCCAGGTGAAATATTCTCCCCTAAAATATAGGAGCTAGATAATGACTAATTATGACTAATAAACAAGGAAAAAACTTAGGAAAAAGAAATCCTAGGTGTGTGTGAAGTAACTCCAACATTTCTAAGTTACAATTTATTGGTATCTCTGGCTTGTGGGATGTTGGATATTCTCTCGAGTTAAGGCAACTGTTAGGTTTGATCCATGTTACCCCCTCAAGGGTGACAACTTTTGGATACCCTCACAAGGGTGTCATGTTGTTTCTTGCATGAGGTGTCATGCTTATCTTTGCTAGATCCAAACAGAGTTTCTCTTTATCTGCACTAGATGTATGATCGTGCTAGCTCAACTGTGGTGTATCCCATTTTCATCTCGAGCCCTCTCCTTGAGAACAAATGAATTATGGATGATATGGTATGGTTGCACTTTGCTTCATTTGACATTCCATGTATCAATGTTCATGTGGATATGATGATATACCTTCTTATCTCATAGTAAAATGGTAAACACCTAATGATGTCTAGTGGCACTTCATAATATTACATGGTTTTATTATTTTCCTCATATTACCTTAGGGAACATGTTTTTTGGTAGAAGTGTGTCATTTCTCGGGTTAACATGTATTATTGGCTGCTTATGCTAGATAGTTTTGTCCACATCCCAACCTGATACGGATTATTTTCAGCAAGAAATGAGAGCGAAGATATAATAAAGAAATTTATAGAGATATCGCAGATATTCAATAATATAACATAAATGTATTAGAGATGAAACCATAAACACAGATATATAGTAATACACGATTTCTATTAATGAAAAAAATGTACAGAGACTGTAAAAATACAGAGTGAAAGACTCGCTAGAATGGTGGTTGCTTATCTCTGAGAAGAGATGTGATGGCTACTCGCATTCACAAGAAGATGATTACAATGAGGCTCTGAAGGCCTTTTTACAATAAACTGGAATTCGAAAAACCCTAGACATCCAAAAACTTAACCCTAGGAAATGAAGTGCCAAAAGTCATGTGGGCTCTGTTTGGGTAAGTTAGTACATCAACTTGCCGGGGTCGTAACTTTTGCATACGATCTCCGTTTTAGGCGTATGATAGCTCGTTGGAAAGGTATCGTTGAGGATATTCATTTTGGGGGCTCAATCACTCCTTTGAATATGATTGAGAACCTCAATCTCTAAAAACCTTCATTTGGGCCCTCAAAATGGCCTCGGAAGTTAAAAATTGCTAAAAACAGTAAATTTTCAAAATTGCCAGAAAACTGTTTTGAGCCAGTCGGAAAAGGTGGGTGGCCACCGCTATCCACCTGGATCACAACCATGCTAACCATTTTCCACCTTCCTAGTGTTTGATCTCTTTTCTTGTTAAGGACAAGAGTCAATTGATCTAGGTGGATATTGGTGGCCACCCACCTATTCCAACTAGCTCCTCTTGACTGTTTTTAGTTCAACACATTTATCTGTAATGATGACATTTCTTTGTAATTGTGGGTTATGCACTTCCAGGGCTATCTTGAATCCCTACATAACATCTAGGTGGATATTGGTGGTCGCCCACCTATTCTAACTAGCTTATTTTGGAAGTTTTCATGTCATTACATCTTTCTATACTTCCAGGGCCGTTTTGGGGCCCTAAACAATGTTTTTTTTTGGCTTGCCACAATTAAATAGTAGTTGAAGTTAGGAATTAATGACATAATGTGTATTTCTCGAAAATATCTTTACAACAGGCTATCACACGCCTAAAACAAAGGTTGTATGCAAAAGTTATGACCCTGGGAAGTTGAGATACCAACTTACCCATCGGGGCCCACATAACTTTTGGCATTTCATCTCCTAAGGTCAGGTTTTTTGATGTCTAGGGTTTTGGAATTCATGAGTAATGTTAAAAAGGCCTCTGGAGCCTCATTGTAATCATTATGCTCAGACGAATGCACGTAGCAGCCACATCTCTTCTCAGAGATAACTACCACCATTTGAGCAAGTTGTTTTCAATTATGCAGTTTTACAGTTTTAGCCTATTTTATTTATTCAATAAAAGTTATGTTGTTGTTCTTTGTATCTTTGTGTTATTGTATTTAGTCTGTTATTCATTTTGTTCCACTTATAAATTTGGATTAGTGGTATCAGAGTTGTCTGCTCTTCATTTATTTTTTTTCATGCATGTCCCCGCCAAGATCTAGGTACAAAAAGTTGGCACTCAAACCAATCGATCCTTTGCAAGATCGATCTCACCGAACCCGACAACAACTCATGGGGGATGAGAAGAAAGATGATGGAACAGGATATCATTTTAAATTATTGCTCAAGGAATCCCTTGGGCGACACAGGAATGAAATGATGGACAACTTTGCACATATCCTTCAACAACTGCCCACATGAGACACATCTTCATCAATAGGTCATGCAACCCCCTTCAAGGTACAAGTAAAGTTTTATATTCCATTATTTGAAGGAATAATATATGTGAATGTTGTAGATAAATGGTTGAATCTGCTCGAAGGGTATTTTTCGGTCCACAATTTTTCCGATAGGGAAAATATTACTTTTTCACTCCTCAAGGTCATCCCCCATGTTAAGGATTGGTGGGATACTTACTCTGAGCAAAGAGCCATAGAGGAATCTGCAATATTTGCAGTTCCCCCCACATGGGATTCCTTCAGGGATGTCATCAAAGAACTATTAGAAAAACAGGACCGTGGAGCAATAAAATAAAACAAATGCGAAAACAAAACACAGAAGATACACAATACAATAGAGACACAGATTTATGTGGTTTACCCAGTGTGGGCTATGTCCACTAGAGAAATTGCCAGGTCCTTGCTTTATTATTATCCAGCAAATGAAGGGATACAACCTACAACAAACCCGTTGTAACTTCCTCTTCTTTCTCTCACAATCTCCTCTCTCAG
>JASDQU010108184.1:148267-186324 GCA_032191745.1 Picea mariana | reverse complement strand
GGCAAGCCAAAACCTATGGGTACAGGCTTGCTAGGACACCATGTCAATCCCCCAATGATGGTCAAGTGGGTTAATGTAAGATCCGAACAGTTGTCATAGATAAAAGGGGTAAGATGCATATATCTAAAGGTTATAATGATCAAAAGTGACACATACCATGATACCTGGACCAATTGCCTCGTGGAGCAAGATCCCTCTCTAATATAAGACCAAGACGATGGTGATGGATGTTGCTGCTGTTGACAAGATGAATCTGATGAAAGAAGAAAAGGATGGGCTCTCCAGGGCCATGCTCAGGTCAATTCTGCTCTCAATACTCCATGTTTAGGACCTGTGGGCCTCGAGACATGATCTCCTAGTTATCCCTAGAAATCGGGGATGACAGGTACCTAACAGTATGACATTGCCACCAGCTGGTTACCACGCCAGGGCAGTGACTCTTGGTTGCATGGCCAAGGGAAAGGGGGTCTCATCATGAGCTAGCCTTCTCATCTCTATGAATGTACTTGTGGGTAACGTTGTCAGCTCTAGTCACCATGCCAAGCCAGTGTCCCCTAATTAGCTTTTGAACAAAAAGAAAATAAAAGAATAAAAAGAATAAAGGAAAAAATGAGCTTGGAAAAAATGCATCTATGACAGGGATAGCTTGCCTTCTATAAAGGCACCCATAGGTAACACATTGCATCCTTGGCCCTTACTGCACCCAAATGCTTGGACATCCCCTAACCACATCATCCACTTACATGGCTTGGATGAGATCTCTCTGGGAACTTTCCTTTTTCTATGGACACTAGCCCAATAGGAAGCCTTGTCCTTTTCCCCGGACTTGTATTGTAGGCTTGTGTAACGTCTTTAAGCTATTGATTGATGTATTAGGGATTTTATAAATGTGTTTAATAATATTAATGATGAAATGTGATCGACATTTCTATGATCCTTGTGACTGATGAGCCCATGGAGGGCATAGCCTTTGATGTACAGGACCATACTCGACGGACAAGTACCATTCGGACCAGTACACATGGGGAGATGATCAATTCGGACCTCCATGGGGTTGAAAAGACCCAGATGGATGTTGAGACCCCACCATGGGGTAGAGACGAGACATAGATGGATAGGTGTCTTGCACCGAAGAAGAAGAGGATGTTCCACTAGAGGCACCCCAACAGAGATTGACCTAGGGGGATTTGCCCTTTTTCAGTGGAACATTGGCCTTGGAAGGCCTGGGACGTCACCCATCATAGCCATGATGTCATCTAGCAATATGGAAATTTTTGGGAGGTAGACTGGGCAGTATTGGCATGTGTGGCAAGTTGGAGAAGCCCAAGGAGGGTTAACGTTTTGCTCCAGGATGCCCCATTTGCCCTAGAAGGGGCTAATGCCTCCCTTAGAGGGGCTTCTTATCTCTTTACAGCTCAATTAGGATTTTAATTTGAAAATTTAATGTAAAACAGTATGATTTTGATAATTTGGCCTTGTTGACCTTTTACCTGACCTAAAATGTAAAATTAGGTCAAGGTTTTGTATAAATGGGAGATTTTCACTCTCATTTTATCATCACAACTCACTCACTCATTAGTGAGGTCTGAAATTAGCGCCCTATATTGGGTTATTGGATAGTTGGGTGATGCGCACTTGTTGAATAAAGGCTATTTTGGCATACTTTGGTTTCTCTCTTGAAGGAAGGTGTTACAACTAGGGTTTGCACATTTATTTCTTGGTGAATTGTAAGTATTTTTCTGCAAAACTTCTTGAATGAATGGTTGTAGTTTAATATCTTCTATGTATTTATGATTATTTTTGAACAAAAACCCTAGGTGACAAGCACACAAGTAGGTCCTTGTCTCATGTCTCCTAATAGAAAGATTTTCATCCATTGAAGAGGAAAAAGAAAGACTAGTTGTAGTTACACTCCTTTCTCCTTTTCTCCCTTTGTTATCCGTACATGTTTGAGCTCAAGAAGGAGAAGACTTCCCAGGCCTAGGTTATCTACAATTAGGGCCATTTTCTTCTAGGGTTTGATGATAGAGCCTTGTTGCAGAAACACTCTCCCTCATTTCACTCTCTTGTCTTGACTTTATCTTTTATGATAGTCGTTTTTGCCACCTAAGGAAGGAGGAGAGAGCACGAGGCCCTTCTACAGAAACACCGGAGTGAGACTCTCTCCCCTAGGGTTTTGTCTCTAAGGCCCTACCATAGCAGCACTCCAGAGCTCTTCCCTCCAGTCCTTATCCATCCTCCTTCAACCTTTGCATCCTTCACTCTTGACTCCATTAAACCCTAAGGCACTGATCTAGAAGTCCTCCAATGTTGAAGTGAAATTGGTCAACAACTCTCAAACTCTTTGAATTTTAAACCCTAACTACACTAACACTAGCCCTAGCTAACCCTACTAACCCTAAGTTGTTGATGTCATCCTTGGTTATTACATCTTAATGCAGCAACGTTTTACTTTATGAGCAATTGAATGGTAATTAAAGGCATTAATTAGGTCAAGTATTGATTTATTGCATTGAATTCCATATCATTCTAGTATTTATTGGTGAAGTGACATTATCTTTCAGTGTTATTTTGTATACATTGACTTCGTCAACATTTACTTTCAAATTTCTTATATTGAATATCATATAGTCTTTGATATATATGAAGTACTAACCAGAGCCTGCATATATCAATTTATTGTTTCTTTGTTCTCGGGTAGGGATTCTACTTGGTTATCTTTGTTGGCTATAAGCCAGACTATCTGTTTTGGTGGTGATATGTCAAGGGGAAAAATTGTCATTGTCTAATTATCCTTTAGCCTCTTCAAAATCTCAGGTCACTCGGGATGTCTCCCCTGGGCCTCACCTCCCTAAAGAGAAAGAACCTTCCCATCATGGTGACATTGGGTGGGATAGGTTCATGTTACTCCAGTTTGACCCTCTATCTTCTAGCCTTTCTTCCTAGCTACAAACTGTGCGATAACGGGCAACTCATGGGGTAGCATGCCCTCCTCTACAGGAATTAGTCATGAAGTGAAATATCTCTAATCTCGTTGATCAATATATTTGCTACTGATCGAATGTTTTGTCTTGCAGATCTGATACACTGGGGGTTTCTGGATGCATTTCAGTTGCATGTTTGAGATCTTGGTGGTTATTGCATGTGCATGTCGGTTATTTCATGTGCATGTTGGTTATTTCATGTGCATGCTGCATATTTATGGTTTAAACAACATACAAAGGATGCATGTGGAAGTAAAGAACATCAATTGCTCAATAACATATAGTATACGACTCAAGCATGGAAATACAATAGCACACTGGAAATATAGAATATAATTGCCAACTAGATCTCATGGATCTTCACTGGAATACAAGAAAATAACATCAAAATACCTGTGATAAGAAGATGATAGTAGATCTGATGCATGCATGGATAGATCGGCAAAAATATGTGATTCTCGAGAAGTATGGTAACTGCTACCAGCTATAAAAATCGTCTGGAAGAATGGACCATCGAAATGGGCTGGAAACTGCTCCAATAGAAGTGACCTAGCCTCTAGAGTGAAATGAATGAGTGTCAGATCTCGAATATAGTCTCTGAGGCACTCGATATGGACCCCTGGGGGGTTTGCGCACCTCCTGGGACACTAGATGCACCCCAAAGGATTCCACCAACATAATTTGCTTCTATAGGGCTCAAAACAATCATCTCGCTAAATGAGGAATTGGATAGGAAGGGTTTTCCTGGATCTTCTCTGATACTCTGTATGTAACCCCAAATGTTTGTTCGAAAGAGTTGCACCCTAAATGGCTAGATGGTGTGCTCTGAGTGATTCCACTGTCAAAATATGATGGGAAGTAGCTCAATCTAAGTGCCCTGGCTAGATCTCAACTAGGTTGGAAAGAAAATGTAATCAAATCTCTGTCCTCGTGCAGCTCCACAAACCCTCAATCTGACTTGCACCCTCACTGGTTGAGTTGCGCCCCCTATAACAGGATGCTCCTAAATGTCATGGTGAAATACCTAGATGGTATCTCCGATGGGCTAGGGTGTGTCTCTCAACATCGAAATAATCAATGGTGGTGGTTTCCTCCAGAAATCTACAAAACAGTAAAGTCAGATCCTCTCCTCCTCTGGGAACTCTCAACATCAAATCATAACAATGCATAATGAGGAATTAGGTAAAATCCATCCCTTTATACCACTCCCAATCTAATTCACCATTTACCTCACTTAAGCTAGGCACTTTTCCTCCTAAGGTGAATAATTAATTAATTAAGTCCCCCTTTTAGCACCTTTTGATTCTAATTCTTCGTTGACTTAATCTTAAGTGACTTTTCCTAAGTATTTTGGCTTAATTCATTGTTTAGCCATCAATTCCTCCTTATTTCTCCATCTTGTTCCCTGTTTGTGCCTAACTATAGTCTACAGGAACACATAGACTACTAATTCACAACCTGCTGGCCTACTCTTGGGAACGGGACATCATAGTCCTCCCTTCTCGAGATTGTTTGTCCTCAAGCAACATCAATCCTGGGTGATGTAAGATATGATCTCCCTCCCATGTGGCATCCTCCGCTAGAAAACCCCTCCATCTAACCAAGAAATCCTTGGTGATCCTTCTCCTCAATATGCATTGTCTCTGCTCTAGTACCTCCTTTGGCACTAGCTCCAATTGACCCTCCTCATCCAAGGGTGGCAACTCCTCTAAAATGCTAACGTGTTGTCCCACAACCTTTTTAAGGCAAGAGACGTGAAAGATGTTATGAATCTTGCTACTTCTGATAGATCTAACTTGTATGCCACCTTTACTATCCTCCTGATGACTCTGTATGGCCTGTATACCTTCAGATTCATCTTCTCTGCTCTGCTCCTCTTCAAGGAGGACTGTCTGTATGGTTGTAATTGCAGAAAAACCAAATCCCCTACCTCAAAACTGCGCTCAACTCTGTGTTGGTGTGCATATATCTTCTGTTGGTTCTGAGCTGACTGCAAGTTCTCCCTTATTGATTGAAGAATCCTCTAACTCTCCTCCACCCAGTCCCTGACCCCTGGGACCCTGCTATGCCCAAACATAGTCTCCATATAGGAGGGTGCATCGTATCCATACAATGCCCTAAACGATGACATCCTGATAGACATATGGTAAGTTGTGTTGTAGCAATACTCACCCATATGTAACCATCTCACCCAAGTGCATTGTTGCCCCCCCACATAGTTCCTCAGATACCCCTCCACCCATTTGTTGATGATCTCTGTCTGCCCATCTGTCTGTGGGTGGTAGTTGGTACTCGTGGCTAGCTTTGTGCCTGTCAACCTAAAAAGATCCTGCCAAAATGTGTTGATGAATCACCCATCTCTATCACTGACTATCTACCTAGGTAACCCATGCAACTAGAATACCTCCATGAAAAACAACTTTGTTACCTGTATGGCCTTACAGTCTATGGGTATGGCAAAGAAATGTGCAAATTTGGTTAGTCTGTCGACCACCACAAATATATTGTTCTTGCCCTACACTCTAGGAAGGCCTGTAATGAAATCCACGGAAATGCTCTCCCATTTCTGCTCTGGAATGGGTAGAGGCTGTAGTAACCCTATGGGATGTGTCTGGTCAGACTTGTTCTATTGACAAGTCGTGCACTCTCGTATGTGTTTCAACACATAATCCTTGAGACCCTTCCATGAGAATATCATCCCAATCTTCCTATATGTTTTGAAGTACCCCTGATGCCTTGTTGTAGGCGAGTCATGACATACCTTCAGAATTTTCCCCTTCAAAGTGGATTCTAGAACCAAGTAGATCCAGTTCTTGTAGAAAATGACATCATCAAGAACTCGGTATCTATCATCAATCACCTATCTGTCCATCACCTCACAAGAAAATTTGTTTTTGGATTATTCCACCAAAAAATGAGCTTTCCAATATGTACAAATGTCCATCATCGAACATCCTGCTGGCCTCCTAGACAAGGCATCTGCCATGATATTCCTTTTTACCTTGACATACTCAATGTCAAATTCAAAGGCTTGGATCTTTGAGACCCACTTCTGCTGCCTCTCACTGAGGTCTTTTTGATCAAGGAAATACTTGAGACTGTTATGATCAGTCTTCACTACAAACCTGCTACCAACTAGATACAACCTGAATTTAGTTAAGGCATGCATGATCGCTAGCATCTCCTTGTCGTAAATAGGATAGAGTGTCTCTGACTCATTGAGCTTTCTTCTCTCAAACACGATGGGGTGGCCCCCCTGCATCAAAACTACTCCAATCCCCTCCCCTGATGCATCGCACTCTAAGACAAATGACTGCGAGAAGTATGGAAGGGATGGAACAAGGCATGTGCTCATAACATCCTTCATTTTGTTGAATGTTTGTTGTGATTCCTCTGTCCAATGAAAAGCACCCTTCTTGGTCAAGTCTATGAGTGGTGCTCCCAACTATGAAAAACCCTTGACGAACCGCCTATAGTAACTGCATAACCCAAATAATCCTCTCAGCTCTGTAAGATTCTTGGGCATCGGCCAATCCAAAATACCCCTAATCTTTTCCTGATAAACTTGTACTCCCTACCCACTGATGATATGCCCCAAGTACAGTAGTTCTCTCATGCCAAATTTACATTTGGATTCCTTGGAATATAAATATTGTTCCTACATAATACCTAATACCTCCTCCAAATGTGCTAGATGCTCATCCCATGTCTTGTTGTAGATCAATATGTCATTGAAGAATACCATAATGTACTTCCTCAACTGTCCTCCAAAGATATGATTCATGCAAGACTGGAAAGTGGTTGGTGTGTTGGTACAACCTGTTGACGGGTTCTTTGAGAGGGTGGCCTTCAGGGGAGGCTCGAATGTACACACATTTAGTAAGGAAATGATGGATGATATAAGGTCCATGCCATAGTGACTCAAATTTTCCATGGCCGAGGATATCATGAATGACATCGTAAGCAAGGATGAGGTCACCTCTGTTGAATGAGCGAAGGTTGACATGGCGATCAAAGGTGGCCTTTGATCATTTTTTGGCTGCTTCATTGTTCTGTAATGAAGATCGACGATCCTCATACAGGGACTCTAAGATCAACAAACGTTGCTCCATTGGAGAAGTGTCAGGTAATAGATCAATAGTGGTGTGTAAGGTGGGAATTTCACACTCGATGGGAAGAGTGGCCTCCACCCTATGGACTAGGTGAAAAGGTGTGAAACCAATGGCAGTTTTGACTATCGTGCGATAGGCCCATAGCACGGAGAATAACCTATGATGCCAATTGGTCTTATGTTTGTCAGCCATGTGTTGTAACATGGTTTTGAGGACCTTGTTGACTACTTTGACCTGGCCATTTCACTAAGGGTAATACGGGGAGGAAAACTCATGGGAGAAGCCTAACCTGGATGAGAGTTCGATGAAAATCTCATTCTCGAAATGTTTCCCATGATCAGAGACTAGTTGTAGTGGTACTCCAAACAGGGAAATGACATGGTTAAAGAAAAAATGGGCCGCGGTCTCGGTGGTATTGTTGAAGGTAGGCATGGCTTCAGCCCACTTGGTGAAGTAATCAACTGCCATGACGATGTACTTGTGTCCATTGCTGGATGGAGGGTTGCAAGTCATGAAGTCTATGCCCCATTTTCAAAAGGGGCCGACAATGATGAATGGGTGTAGAAGAGAAGGTGGTGTTCGTGCTTTGTTGGCATAAAGCTGACATTTGTCACATCGCTTCACAGGGTGAATACAATCATGAAACAAGGTAGGCCAAAAGTAACTGGCGTGAATGATTTTCTGGGTGGTGGACATCCCTGAGAGGTGGCCCCCACAAGCGCCACTGTGACAGTTGTTCAAGACTCTATCGGCCTTTTTGATAGTTAAGAATCTACGGAGTATAGTGTCGACCCCTCGCCGATATAAAACATCCTCGATGAGTAGGTAACGTGGGGCTTGGTGATGAATCCGTCAATGATCATCTCTTGAGAGGTGGTTTCTGAATTTTTGTGTTTGGAGGTAGACGAGGAGATCGCTGTAGCAAGGGTCATCCGAGGGGATGTAAAAGAGATGTTCGTCAGGGAATTTGGTATTGATGGGGGAACTAGTAGTATCTGAGGGAAACACCGTGATGAGTTCGGTGAGGATAAGGGCTTTCTTGCTCTTGGGTGTTGAGAATTCGAGGTCATATGCTTGAAGGATGATGATCCATTGGGAAAATTTACCGTTAATTTGCTGACGACTGATCAAGTATTGCATGGAGTTGGAATCTTCTATGACTTTGGTAGTTTGAAGAAGAATTTAATGGCACAGCTTCTGGATTGCGAGGACAACTGCAAGGCTAGCTTTTCTTTGTGATTGTGTTTCAAGGGTGTCCCTGAAAGGTTTTTACTAATGTAGTAAATGACATGCTCACGATCGTCATCCCCTATTTGGATGAGAACTCCTGCTACTGAGATGGTTGAGGCCGATATATAGAGGATATAGTCACGATTATAGTCAGGTGGACTAATCAACGAGGTGTTGGAGAGAGCTGCTTTAAGATCATCAAAAGCAGTTTGGGCATGTTCATCCCATTGGAATGGGATGTCGTGATGGAGTAATCAAAGGAATTCGTGTGCATGAGTAGCGTAATCTGGGACAAAGCACTGTAAAAAGTTAGCTTTGCCTTCTAGGCTCTGTAGTTGGCGTAAATTCATAGGGGGTGGAGTTTCTGTGATGTCTTGGAATTTGAGGGGGTCCACGGTAATGCCACATTGGGACATGATGAACCCAAGGAGGCACCCAACAGTGATGCAGAATACACATTTGAGGGGATTCAAGCGGATTTTGTACTAACGACACCTTTGGAAGATGATTCATAAATCATTGAGATGTTGAGTGCATTTCTTGGATCGAGTTGTGAGTTCATCCAAGTATGCGAGAATGATATAAGCTAGATCTTGAAAGATGTATGTCATGGCCCATTGGAACGTGGCGCCAACATTCTTGAGGCCAAATGGCATGACACGATACGCAAAGGTACCCCAAGGGGTAGTGAATGCATGTTTGTACTGATCAGCTGGGTGAATTTGGATTTGGTTGTAGCCAGAGAAACCATCCATGAAGGAAAAAGACTCATGACCCGCGCAATCATCGATAATTTGGTCGATGAAGGGCGTTGGAAAATTGTCTTTTGGACAAGCGTAATTGAGGTCGCGAAATTCATTACAGACATGGATAGTGCCCCATTTTTTGTTGATAGGGACGAGGTTGGAGACCCATGACGTATATGCAATGGGGTAGGTGAACCCTGCAGCACGTAATTTGTCAATCTTGGCTTTGATGGCCGCTGCTTTGGATGGGTGTAGCAGTCATTATTTTTAATGGACATGTGTGATATCAAGCCAGGTGTCTATGCGATGTTCGATAATAGAGGGATCAAGGCTAGGCATATCTTTGTACGACCAGGCAAAAATGTCTCGGTATTCTTGGAAGAGAGCTTTGTAGGCAGTGATTTCTTCAGGAGAGCACGCAGCGCCAATAGTGATTTGCTCTATAATTCTGGATTTGATGGAAATATCTATTTTTATGATTAGGGACATATTGGCCATATTTCCTTCCTCGAAAGCGTTGAGGGAAGGGATAGGGTTATTGAACCAATCTATATGCCCTGATGGGAAAAAATCTTTGGTTTCGACTGCGTATATGGGTTGTTGGTTAGGAGGCGTGAAGGCTTCCTGTTAAAGAAAGAGTTCTCTGTGGTGGAGCGCATCCCATGGGAAATCAGGGGTAGTTAACTCCTCGAGGATATCTTCATCGCAGTGAAACTGTCATGAATATAGGGGATCGAGAGGAGTGACATCAGTGACTATCACTGTGTCGTTGTCTCCTGTTGATAAAGAAGTAGGGGGATTGATGCAAGGGGATTGTGATGGTTCTCTTGACATAAACCAAATATCAAGATATTGTGGGTTAAAAACGATAGTCGGGTGTAAAATTTGCGTAGGAAAATGAACTAGAGAATTGGGGGGATTTGGGGGTAAATCCTCGTATAAATCATCTAAGAACCATGGAGGAGTAGGGAGTGCTCTAGGCTCAGGAGAAGTAATATGAAGGAACTCTAGTGATGGAGTAGGGTTAATCACCGACTCTACAGGGGGGGGTATGATTTTGAATCAGGGCCATTTGGCGTTGTCTGTATTCAATGATCATAGGACATTGGTACGTGAAATGATCTAATGATTTGCAGAGAGAGCAAGGGAACCTCATACATTTGTTGACTGAAGTCATGACATAATGGATGTCCATAACGTTGGTTGAGGATTATGCAAATGAACTGGGTTCTTTCTTAAATCTCTAGCGTACTGCTGCTAGCGTCTGTCGGAATTGGGGTAGCGTTGGGCAATGGTGTGTATAATGGCCATATTCTGAATAGATGGTGCATGCAAATTTGGTTCGAAATCCTTTGCTACTGGTGTTCTGGGAGATAGTGGTAGTACTAGAGGAAGTGATGAGTGGTGGAGGTGCTCGAGGGAGTTGAATGAGATTACGTAGCTCGGGGAGAGATGGGCACTTGTTGGTGGGGTGTTCTTCTTTCTCGCATAGCATGCAAGGAGGTTGGACATGTGGGGGAAGTGGAGCAGTGGGCTCCTTCTTTTTTCGTCTGCCCCCAGCTATAGCAGGGGTGCTAACGGGTGTGGGTGTGGGTGAGATGGTGGGGGTAAGTATGGGAATCTGCATTGGGATTCCTTTAGTTTGGGGAGGGAGGGATGGTTGAGGGACCATCTCTGGTGAATGGAGATACCATACTGGAATTGCTAACACCATGTTAGGAAGGGTGAGCATTGTGACTACTTGGAAAGCTTATACACCTGGTGGGGGGTAAAAGAAAGGGATTTGGGTAATGGCTTGGGGGATTGTTTCCCAAACTGGGATATGGCCCTTGGGGAGGGGAAGATCAGGAATGGGTAGAGCTGAACAAGTTCCAAGATATTCCTGAGGGAGGTATTCTACGACTAATGGAACGTCAGGGGAAAAAGAGGCCTCGGTGGGAGGGAAAATATCTTCAATTTTGTTGGATGAGACAACACATACTTGATTGGAAGGATGAATGAGTGGTGGTGTGCCATGGTACGTCCCAAGAAAGGATGGGTCTTTGAAAATTCTGGGGCCGATCTTGATGAGTGGGTATGTATTGGGATTAGTGTGGACGAATGGGAGGATATTATCGATGTTGGTAGAAGGGTTAGGCTCATAATGTGAAACCTGATCGATGGTAATGATCTTACCGTTATGGGGGAAAATCATGGTTCAAAATACAGAAGAAGCAAATGCCTTCATAGCATACATGTAGCTACGACTGAATAAGATATTGTAATTGAGTGGGGCATCAATAACCTCAATATCAATGAGAATGATTTTGCCCTCGATTTCTACAGGGACATTTTGGAAGAGCCCTTCGAGAGAAGATGGTTGTCCATCATAAGCTCTTAAGGTAATGGAATATGGTATGAGTTTAGGAGAACCAAGTTTCTGCCATATGGATTTGGACATGATACATGTGGATGCACCTTCATCAATGATGCATCAATGAACGGTATGTTATGTATTTTCACGGGGATTTGAAAAGCGATAAGACCAGGGAGGTGAGGTTCTTCACTGTCAAGATCAAATGTGATGAGTCGGGTATCAGCAGGGTCGACTTCCCCCAGGGCAGAATGTAATGACTTCTGTTGAGTGGGACAAGTTTGAAAGACTTCTAAGACTGACATGGTAGTCAAAGATTGTGCCAAGTCATCGACCAAACTATAATTATGAGCTTCCCTAGCCTAAGGGTTGTGGATATTCCTGTGTAATGGGATGCGAGGAATACAAAGGGGTATTTCCGTATTAGGGCTAGGAATCATTAAGGGGGGTCCAGTTGTGACTAGGGTTTATTCTGAGGTGGTGGGAGCAGACTCAGTGGGTGTGCTATATTGATTATTGTGTGTTTGTAGAAGGACTTCTTCCTCACTGGTGAGGAGGATAGTTTGATTGGCAGGATTGTCTGTATTGGGATACTGTCCCAACTGTGGTGGGGTAGGCTGCATGTCTTGTTGGGTATTTATCATCCCTTGGTGTGGAATGAGGTTTTGTAGCATGATTGGGGGGGTTGCTGCACATACTGTTGTGGGACCTGCGGAGGGGCAGGCGGTGCTGAGGGATGTGGACCGTTCACAGAGTCTTTCATCCATTTAAAGTTAGCGATTTAGGGGAAATGGTGAGTATAGTAACCAAACTCATCGCAAAGGGAACAAGGGAATTTTGTCTATTGTTGTTGTTATTTCCTTGGCATTTGTTGTTATTGTCCTCTTGAGGGTTCTAGTTCCCCAGATTATGGTTGCCCCCAGCCGGTTGGTTTTGTTGGGGATGGTTTCATCCTTGCCCTAGATTATTATTGTTCCAGTTTTTTCCTTTCTTTTTGGCATTATTCGATTGATGGGTCGAGTTGGCCGTATTCAGTTGTTCAAAATTTTGGTATTTCTAAATGGGAGAGGGATGAACAAAATTAACCCCAGTGTGTGGGTGTCCTTGTGGTGGAGCCATGGGTTGTGGGGGACCAGGAAATGGAAAGTACATATTATGTTGTGATGATTTGTAGGGTACATAGGAAGGTGTGGTTCTTTCACTAGTGCTTAGGATATAAGATGTGGT
Organism: Picea mariana; assembly: GCA_032191745.1. Classification (NCBI taxonomy): domain Eukaryota; kingdom Viridiplantae; phylum Streptophyta; class Pinopsida; order Pinales; family Pinaceae; genus Picea; species Picea mariana. The sequence continues at coordinate 173,672 of JASDQU010108184.1, read as the reverse complement.
GGAGGGGGTACTAGAACTTGGTTGGACAAGTGGGCATACTGTGGGTGCCGACGAGGGTCCATTTATGGGTGGAGGTAGGGTAACAGGGTATGGTTGTTTATAAGGGGGAGGAGGATAATAAGGTATTCCTCCATATGTCGGCGGATACTGAGGGGTTCCATACATTGGTGGTTGTTGGGGATGTGAATTGTGGTGTGTAGTGGTACCAATCAATCCATCCGTTGAGAAAGACATCCTAGGTTTTTCCTAGACGAATGGCATGGGTCTTGGGGCATCAGGGAGTATTGTGTATAAGTATCCTGATTGGGAATAGATGAGTTCAAACTGTTGGGCCTTGCTAATGGCTTCTTCTTCAGACTCGAGGAAGGTGGTGGCCACATCTTTGGCAAGGAGGGAAACAAGTGATTTGAGGAACCAATTGAGACATTGTTGTGGAGTAGCTTCAGCTTTGCAGAGACTACGCCACCAACGCTATTCATGAATGTGGTCAGCGATGTGCATGGCAGAGGTTTGTTTAAATTCTGAGAGTAGTTCGAGGCCATTGTCATGACGAATTGGTAGTTGAAAGAAGGTTAAGAATGCTTTGGCCAAGGATTCAAAGGTCACATGGGACCCATATTTCTATTCTACATACCACTTAGTTGATCAGTCAATGAGTGTACATTGAAATAACCTCAATTGGATGAAATCGTCCATGATGTTGTTTGAAGAGAACCATAAGTGAAAGGTCATGATATGGCTGGTGAGATCGTTTACCGGTTTTCCTTTGAACTTGGGGATGTCTGAAGGGAGTTTGGTAGGCATTGCAATCCATGCGGGGTTGTGCAATATAGGATCATTGGAAAGTTTAGTTAGATCTGGTATGTTGAGGGAAGCCAAGTAAGGCATTTGAGGTGGTGGTGGAGGATTAGCTCCAGCCATAGTGTGAGTGTTTTGTGTACCTGACCCTTGAGGGGGACTAGGTGCATGTGTACTTCCCCCTTGAGAAGAAGTTGGTCCCCTACTTCTGTGGGAAGGACAGTGTGGGGATGTTTGACCTTGGAAAGTGGACTCAAGTAAGGTGGAACCAAGCAAAGTTGATCCTAAGACAGTGGCACTCACAGGGGTGTGAGAAGGTGGAGCTGATGAGTTGGCAAGACTAGGTACTCCCCCTAGAATAGGAGGGATATTTAGCAAGCGTCTGGAATGATGGGAATTCTGTGGGTCCCCTGTGATGTCCGACTAGCTGAGTGGATGTGTGTGAATGGTGGTGAGAGCATTAAATAAACAAGAGCCTTTGCTGCAAATTTTGAACCTTCACAATATATTTCTCAATCAGATGTAATCAGAGGGACATCATACATAAAGTAATTTGATAAAGAAGCATATATGTGGATAGGTGGATTTTGTCCATGTAGGATAACAAAGAAAACAAATTCTCATGTCCTAAAAGACGTAACACCCTTCCTCTCAAATAGCACTGGACCTTCCAATAACACTCGACATTGGGGTATGAAGCCACTAGAAGAGAAACTAGTGAAGGATGAAGCAATCAGTTATAATGAGGGGTAGAGGGGGCATATCCCGAAAGAGCTAGTGATATTTCCCAATAGCCACACAAAATCTGTTCAAGGTGTAATTGCAGCCCATAATTACCCCCTGGGTGGATGTCCTAAATTTTGGTCACTAGGCACCTCGATCAAAGTGCGGCATTTAGATTTTTGGCCTAAGATGGGTCACAGGATGGATCCTATCCAAGAAGTAGGTGCCTCAAGGGGGGACGCACAGAATAACCAGACCTCGGTCTTGAACTGTTCATGGGTATCTCCCTACCTTATGGTGTAGGAACACTTGACTTGGAGGAATTAAAATTTCCCTATTTGTCAACTTCTACTGTTTTGATGATGTGAGAACCAGAAAATAGGGAGTTATTTGGATGCCTATCCCTGAGATCCTACCTAGACTAAAAAATTTCTTTTGGCACCTCCTATGGAGGAAAACGTAGTGAGTTTTTAGAAATATTTTAGGTGTGGTTGTTTGAGAGATTGGGGGTGTAAACCAACCTCGTTGAAATTAAGTGGGAGTGGATAGTCTCGTCAAGAAAAGGGGTGGGACGTTTCAGAATCCCAATGGAGGAAACTTACTTCAACCTCCACGATTTCTAGATAAGACTATGTGAGTGATTTGTGAACTTTGTGTGTGGACAAGTGAAAGTGTGCCAACTTTCTAATAATTTAGGTGTCACCTTGTTGCATGTGGACTTCACTTGGTCCTTACAAGTTTTGATTACCTAAGTTACTATGTGTAATTGGTACAACCTTGCGAAATTTTAAAGTCCCTGGGAAACTAGCATGTGGACATGTGGGTCCTTACTATTCCTTTAACTCCCTATTGTGATTTAATCTAGGAAAGCTTTGAAACTATCCTAGATTGTGGACATGTGGGCATGTATGGGCCCGTTACAAAAACTTTAAACTTCCCTAGTGATTTAATATAAGAAAGTAAATTTCAACACTATTCTATCTTTGTAGCATGTGGGCATGTATGGGCCCTTACAATTTTAATATGTGTTTGAAAAATAAACTAAGAGGAGTCCCGAGGGGGGTTGTTTTCGTCTCCTAAAGATTTGGTCTTTTTAAGGGAGATGAAATTGTCCCTCAACCTCTTTCTGATTCTCAAGATCGATTTGGAGTGTGAGAGAAGAGCATACTCAATGATTGATATCAAATTTTTGGTCCCAATGCAAGTTTTAAATGTGATGTAAAATGATTCCCACTTAACCTTTAATCAAAGCAAGCCATTCATGTGGCAACATGAAAACAAAAAGAGGAAAAAATTATGATTTTAACCCCCTAAGTGCCTATGTTTTGACTAATCCCTTTATATGGAGAGGGAATGTAAGTGTTATGTAGATTACAATATGCATGGAATCAATTTTAAGAAGGCTATGGGCCCTCCACATATCACAAAAAGATTACAATGTGTATTTTTTTGCACAGGTGCGCGGGTCTCAGAATAGACAGAGGTGTTTTGAGCAGAAATGAGTGAACTAAAAGAGACTTATGGGCATAGGTGCACAGAAAACGTTGAGTAATATAGTGGTTTTGTCACACGTGCGCACGATGCGCGACTGTGGGCCGATAAACCCGCGCACACCTATCACACGACCGTGTAGAAAATTTCGTATGGAATTCTCTTAACTCAGCTTTGAATTTGATGTTTTGCAGGTCGTCTTGGGCCGGTTATGGTACCTACAAGTTAAATAAACAGAAAGAAGAGATAAAATAACCCAAATGGGGTAGAAAATTGATACCTTTCCCCAGTATGGTCGCCAATCTATTGCACCTCTTTTGTCACCTAAATGAGAAAAATAATGGTGCTTACAAGCCCAGTTGGGTCAGCTAGGCAAGACAGTAGTAAAGAAAAGGGTTAGAAAGATAAAGCATAAAAGATAAGCAAAGGATTAAACTAAGAATGATAAAAACAATTAAACTATAGTGCATAAGAACATAAGGACAAGGAACAAATAAGACTCATGCCACCAATGGAAAGGATTGTATTAGTGGAAAGAAAACACCAAGAAGAAATAGAGACTTTGGGTCCCCTCTTCCTCCAAGGGAGGGCTCTTGAACCCCCAAATATTGAGCTCTTCTTACAAATGAGAAACTAGGATGAAATGGTGAAGAGAATCCAAAGCACATTCATTCTAGAGGTGATATGAAAGGCTAAGTGTAATGGTGCTAGCATACTCTTGATGAGGAAAGAGGATCCTCCAAGAGAATACTAGTGGCATAACAATATAAATGAATTCCTTGAAAATGTAGTGCATCCATGGATTCCTTTTATAGCATAACTTTGAGTCATTATTCAACCAGCTTTTAGTGTGAACAAGGGGCTATTTAGGGCACCTTTAGGTATTTAACCAGCCACCCAGCAGATTCAGCCAAGATTTGGATGTCAAATCGACTTGGAAGCTGAACCAAAAGTGGGTGGGAGGCTAACCAATATCATAAATGCGTCGTTCTGAGTTGTGTGCATATTTTTTTGTCCACAATCGCACATCGGGTGCATGTGCACTTTTCCAGAGTTTTCGAATGGAGCATGTGCGCGCGCTTCCTATATATCCTTAGCACATGCTGATTTTATAACTGGTTGTATAGTTTTGGACCTTTTGGAAGTACATTTTTGGTGATTTTTGGTCCATGGGTGAACTAATAGTTGTTTGAAGATGATGGATTCCTGTAACCAATTGCGAACAAAATTTCAGTGATAACACCTGGGTACTCCTGAAAGGGTGGCTATGGTTCCCCCTTTCACCTCTCTATGAGGTTTCGCCTCTTCCTTGGGTTGTGCCCTTGCCGGTATCTGAGGTTTCTTCGGCTTCTGCTCTGGCTTATGAGTAGTCTCAGTATCTGACTCACTATCTATCTATGCCTCAATATCCTCATCCTCCTCCTCACTGCCCAATTCCACTTTGATGTAGTGGATTTGTCCCTTTCCCATGCATCTATGCCCTGGGACCCAAGGGTCTCTATAGGAGAAGAAAAGCTTCTTCCTCATTAACTCCTGTTGCGTATCATCATCCAACTTGGGCTTGCCCTTCCATTCCCTTTGAGGATTTTTCTATTCCTTGTCTCTCTATGGTATAAGGGGTTTGGTGAAGGTTTTAGTTTTTGGCACTGAATCCGTCAAATCTCCAGTGCGTCAGATGGCATCCTGCAAGTATGAGGCCAGTAGGCCTTCACCCATCCTCTCAAGGGTTCTGTGAGCCTTCCTGTGAATAGAATGACCAATCGAGGCTCGGATATGTTTATCACTACCACTGCTACCCTCTAAAACTCTGATATGAATGCCTCTGTTGTGCCAGTTTGTCTCAACTAGGCTAGATCTATGAAATGGATCTCTGGATAGCTCCTGTCAAATCTATCCATGAGTCTCTCTATGAACTCTCTGTAGGACGTGATGCAACTGTGACCCAGTGTCACCAATCTATGATACCACCACTCGTGTGCCTCACCCTCCAAGTGTAAGGTGGAAAAACTGATGGCCTCTGACTCAGTCATTTGGTTGAGCTTGTAGTAGGTTTCTAATTTATGTGCCCAAGTTCTGGCGGTGCATTTGGACGATCTGTCAAAAGAAGGTATGCTGAGTTTACCAACTTTTCGGATGAAATCAATTTTATGCCCCTGTTATTGTTGCTACTGTGGTCCTCCCCTCTATGTCTCTCTGTGGTAGTTCTTGAGTCTAAGTCCACAATACTCGACTAAGTTCATATCCTGATGGAATTCACGGCCCAATGCTACATACTCTCTCTGATACTCTGCAATGTTCTCTGCATTAGTGGGCGGTCTTTGTGCTATCGCTATATGCGCTGCTACCGGGGGTGCCCTCTACAAAATGGGAAACAACGGACATATAATCCTACTTGCAGAGGTCTATGTGTGAGTGGGTGACTAGGGTCTACTACCTACCCCTAAGTTCCCATGTGTTACATGTGGGGATTCTGTGCCCGGGATGTCTACCATAGCTAGTCTATCCTCTACCTGAGCCAAAGACTAAGACATGGTCCATTGACTAGCTAGCATATCACTCATAACCTGCATGAAGGATGCATTTGGATCCATCATGGCCTTACCACTGCCCTCTGGTCGCTCATATCTATCACCTAGATTCCTCTCTGCTTCACACTCGGCCTCACGCTCTGCTCTTCTCTCTTCTTCTCTGTGTGCCTCTTCCTCTTCCTCTGAACTAGGATGGAAGGGAGGAAAGTTAGGCCTATCCCTTCTTTCCCTACATATGTTGTAAGTGACATATTTGTCACCTACGTGCTCACGACCATCTAGTTATTTTGTTGTATTCATTGTCTTTAGTCACGGGCTGGCAGGACTAAAGATTTGATACCACTGAAATATCCCTGATCCCGCTGATCAAGATATTTGCTACTGATCTAATGTTTTGTCTTGCAGATCTGATACACTGGGGGTTTATGGATGCATTTCAGTTGTATTTTTGAGATCTTAGTGGTTATTGCATGTGCATGTTGCGTATTTATGGTTTAAACAACATATAAAGGATGCATGCAGAAGTAAAGAACATCAACTGCTAAAATAACATATATTATATGACTCAAGCATGGAAATACAATAGCATACCGGAAATATAGAATATAATCATCAGCTAGATCTCATGGATCATCACTGGAATACAAGCAATTAACATCAAAATACTCATGATTAGAAGATGATAGAAGATCTGATGCATGCATGGATAGATCAACAAAAATATGTGATTCTGGAGAAGTACAGTAACTGCTACCAGCTGGAAAACTCGTCCGGAAGAATGGACCATCGAAATGTGCTAGAAACTACTCCAATAGAAGCACCTTGGCCTCTAGACTGAAATGGATGAGTGTCGGATCTTGGATCTGGTCTTTGAGGCACTGGATCTGGACCCCTGGGGAGTTTGTGCACCTTCTGGGACACTGGATGCACCCCAAAGGATTCCACCAATAGAATCTATTGCTATAGGTCTCAAAACAATCATCTTGCCAAATGCGGAAATGGATCAGAAGGGTTTTCCCAGATCTGCTCTGGTACTCTGCATGCAACCCCAAATGTATGTCTGGAAGAGATGCACCCTAAATGGTTGTATGGTTCTCTCTAAATGATTCCATCGACGGAATCTGATGGAAACTAGCTCAATCTAAGCATCCTGGCTGGATCTCAACTGGGTCGGAAGGAAAATGTAACCAAAGCTTTGTCCTTGTGCAACTCCACAAACCCTCAATCTGACTTGCACCCTCATTGGTTGAGTTTCACCCCCTATAACTGGATGCTCCTGAATGTTATGGTGAAATACCTAGATGGTATCTCTGATGGGATAGGGTGTGTCTCTCAACATCGAAACCGATCAATGGTGGTGGTTTCCTCCAGAAATCCACAAAACAGTAAAGTCAGATCCTCTCCTCCTATGGGAACTCTCAACATCAAATCATAACAATGCATAATGAGGAATTAGGTCAAATCTCTCCCTTTATACCATTCCCAATCTAATTCACCATTTACCTCACTTAAGCTAGGCGATTTTCCTCCTAAGGTGAATAATCAATTAATTAAGTCCCCCTTTTAGCACCTTTTCATTCTAATTCTTCGTTGACTTAGGCTTAAGTGACTATTCCTAAGTATTTTGGCTTAATTCATCGTTTAGCCATCAATTCCTCCTTATTTCTCCATCTTGTTCCCTGTTTGTGCCTGACTATAGTCTACGGGAACACATAGACTACTAAGTCACTCCCTGCTGGCCTACTCTTGGGAACGAGACATCACATGAGGATTCTTTCTCATGTTACTTCATCCTCTTTTTGTGAGAGGAATTGGAGCACATATGGGAATTTGTATAGTTTGAAGAAGAGCGGGCTTGAACAGTCCAGGGCAGAGTCAATGGTGTATGTGCACACCAACCTCTATCTTATTTACAGGCAGAGGGAGGAGTCGTTGAAGGGAAAGACAAAGATGTGGGATGTCTTTCTTGATGATATGGATTTGGACGACACTATTGCATTGGCATTAGCCAACATGGATCTTAATGACCTAGTGCTAGAGCCAGTCACTTTTGAGGATGATATTCCTCTTGGGGGGTCATCCTCCACAACAACAGATCTAGTTCCATGGATTGGATTGGATGATAATGCAGAGCAGCCGGAGATTAGAGTAGAGAGCAGTGGTGACAACGTTGATTTTGATGATGATGAGTATGACATGGATCCAGATGACTAGTGACTACTGACCAGTGACCAGTGACAGTCTTGTGCTATGGGATTCTTCCATCTATGGTTCTACCTTATTTTGTGTTTTCCACTGGCATTCCCACCTATAGTAGACTGTATTTGTAGCCTGTAGCAGTGACTTGGGATTCGATGTCTATGTAACACATTTTGATTTTGATGACTTAATGAGAAAACTGCAGTTTATGGTTTGAATTTCTTGTGTGTTTCAAATTTCAATGTTTGTCATTATGATTTTAATATTTATCATGATTCATGATTTATGTTAGTACTAGTTGTATCATTGTATGATTCAAGATTGAATAATGAATTTGTAATATGTATCACCATCATCATTCATGTAAAATTTAATTGTTTACAAATTTAATTCATATATATATATATATAACGTGTCCTATGTGTTCTGTTTCTAGGGGTCATCGTGCTCGTGTCCAACACTCATATTTTCATGTCCTCCGTGTCCCGTGTCCACGTATCTGGTGACTTAGGACACCACCGATCAAAAAGTCTCAACTAATCAACCAATAAAGATATGTAATAACCAAAAGTGTACCTGCCCAAGACAAAGCAACAAGGAAACTATAGATGTGCAAGATTACTTGTTGGCTAGCACTTCATATAAATGAATTTCTGATAATAAGCTATTGACCAATAATATCGATGAAGTAAATCAATGTTTAAAACAATAGCAATGATTACACAATATCACTTCTAAATAAATTCTAATGAAGCTTCGCAATAAGCAAATGGCAATTTATCATCAATGTAACAATGCTAGGAGCAACGCTTTAGCTAATCATTCAGTTGCTTTAAAGATAAATAAATGTTGCATAGAGATGTTTATAGCATGAATAGATGACGACAACAATAGCATTAGTAATTGTTAGTCTAAGCTTAGGGTAAGAAGAGTTAGTGGTTGTTCAAAGTATTGGATGTGTGTATGATCAAGGTACTCAACACAAGAAGTCTTGGATCAGTGTGTCATTAGGGCAAATGGAGTCAAAAATCTACAAATGTTGAAGGGGTTGTGATGATTAGTAATATGGATAAACACAAGAGGGTTAAATGTTGAGGTGTTGCTAAGGCAAGGCGTCAACAATGAAATCCTAGGGGAGAAAGGCTCACTAAGGTGTAGAAACCCTAGGCCTTAGTGCTTTCTCCTCCTTCTTTAGCTCATTGGTAAGATGAAAATGGCTAGCTTGAGTAAAAAATTGATAGGGCTAAAGACAAGAGATTTTGAATATGAAGTGTTGCTAAGGCAAGGCTTCATCATTCAAACCCTAGGGGAAAACAACTCACCAAGGTGTAGAAACCCTAGGCCTTGATGTGTTTTCCTCCTTCTTAGCTCAACAACAAGGATAAAACGGCTAGGCTAGAAGAATAAAGGTAGAGTGTTTCTATGGAAAGGCTCTATCTAACTTTAGCAAATCAAATGGCTCTTAACTTAGTAGGGACATGAGGAAAGGACACCAACATGTTCTTGTCACCTAGGGTTTAATCCAACAAATTATAACAACAAAATGAAAGTAAATAATACCATAACCATTCAATAAAGAACGGTTTTGCAAAAATTCACTTACATCCACCAAGCATTTAAGTAGCCAAACCCTAGTCATAAACCTTCCACCAAGATAAATGCCAAAAATAACCAAAAAAGAAGCCTCCTTCAACAAGTGCACCACAATTTCAGCCAATAACCCTAAGAGGGACGAAAATTTCAGACCTCACCAAGTGATGAGTGAAAGATGATGAAAATTAGAGAGTTTTAGCTCTCTATTTATACAATAGCAAGTGACCTTAATTTAATTTAGGTCACCAAAAGGCCGACAAGGACAAAATACCAAATAATATTGTTTTACAATAAATGTCATAAATTAAAACCCTAATCAAGCAAAGGTGAGACATCATCCCCTTTCTAGGGTGACATTAGCCCTTTTTAGGGAACATAGGCCTCCTAGAGCAAAACTTTAGCCCTCCTTGGGCCTCTCCAAGCTGCCACACGTGCCACACTACTATAACCACCTTCCCAAAATGTCCACAATGTTGGATGACGTCATGGGCATGCTGGATGACATCATGGACCTTCCAAGGCCAACGTCCAAGTGGAGAGGGAACAACCCCCCTGGGTAAGGCTCTGTCAAGGTGCCTCTATGGAACATTCTCCTCTTCTCCAATGCAAACCCCATTGTCATGTCTCTGCCCCTTGCTAGGGTCTCAACATCCATCTAGTGGGCTCTTCAAGCCCATGGAGGTCCGAACTAATCATCTCCCCATGTGTACCTGTTCAATATGGCACCTGTATGTCAGGTATGATCCTGCACGTCAACATATATGCCCTCCATCGGCTCATAAGTCACAGGGATCATAGCAATTTCAATCACATCCAATCATCAAGTTTATTAAACATGTGCATAAAACCCCTTTTACCCAGTCAAGTGCTCAAAGACATTATACAAATCTGCAATGCAAGTTTGGAGGAAGTGATAGGGCGTCCTATTGGGCTAGTGTCCACTGGAAAAGGGATGTTTTCGGAATATATCAAATCCAAGTCATGTTAATGGGTGAGGTGGATAAGGGATGTCCTGACAAGGGTGCAGTGATAGCAGGGAAATGCAAGGCTTACCTATGGGTGCCTTTGTAGAAGGTGAGCTACACCTGTCCTGGATGCAAATGTTTCCAAGCCTATTCATGCCTTTTATTCTTTATTCTTTATTGATTTTTCTTCCAAGAAGCTAATTAGGGGACACTGCCTTGGTGTGGTGACCGGTGGTGGAAATGTTACCCACAAGAACTTTCACAGAAATGAGAAGGTTGGCTTGTGATGAGACCTCCTTTCTCTTGGCCATGCAACCAAGAGCCACTACCCTGGTATGGTAACCATCTTCTAGTAGTGTCATACCGCTAGGTGCCCATGGACCTAATAGGTTGGCTCATGATGAGACCCCCTATCCTCTAACTAGGTCTTGTTTTATTATTTTTATGGGTCCCTCTTGTTTCTTGCTGAGAAGCTTTTTACTGCTTTCTCGGGATCCCTAGGCGAAGCATCTCGAGGTATTATTTTTAGGATTTTATCTTTTGCCAACTACTTTTACCTTATGGGCCTTTAGCTCCTTCTTCCCACAAGGCAAGGTGCAACCCTTAAATGATTGGCCAACCTAATCCCCATACCAATGAAATGGGATGGATGAGCGGGAAGCAAAATGGAAAGTGGTAAGTATGACGAGAGTGGACGATGACTTTTCATGGATCTCCCTAGTGGCAACTCAAAACCTATGGGAACAAGTTTACTAGGGAATCCCTTTCATTCCCCCCAGACATGGTCAACTGGATAAGTATAATATCCGATCACCCGTTAGAAACAAAAATAACTAGATGCACATATCCAAAGGTTTTGAGGATTAGAGTGACACATACCATGATACACAGACTCATTACCTCATGGAGAAAGAACCATCTCAGATACAAGACCAAGCCAAGGTGATGGATGTTGTTGTTGTTGACAAAGTGGAGGTGTTGAAAGGAAGAATGCATGGGCCCTCCAGGGCCATGCTCAAGTCGATCTGGCTCTCGGTACTCCATGTCTAGGACATGTGGGCCTTGAGACATAATCTCCTTAGTTATCCCTAAAAGTGGGGGATAACATCTGGCTCCAACTCGGGGACATGTGCTCACCATAGAACCCATGAGAACCTCAACATCTCTGGCATAACCTGTAACCTGCTTGATCTCAATAGAAACTATCAATAATCATTTGGGATGGTGATATCATCCCATACTCATATATATATAATAAATGAAAGAAATCATATGTACAAGTGTGAAATCAAATTACTCTAGCATGCAATGCAATGGTATATACAATGAATGAAAATGCCTACCTACTTACCTGCACTTACCTGCTAGATGGATGCTAGGTGTAGTCAAACGACCAGTGAAACCAATCCATCAATGTCCCACAATACCTACCTTTGTGCTTCATCATAAACCAAAACAATGATAAGTTAAGCACAAAAATAACATGGGTTAGAGAATATATCATATCATCATAAATCACAAGGTCTAACTCATGGAGGTGGGTGGGAGGGATAAAATCATGCCAAGTCATTCTTTGAGGAGAGATCTCAATCCACTTCATGAAGGGATCGTGAAAAATCAAAGGTTTAGAAGATTGTCTCAAAAGGTCTGCAAGCTGGCTACCTAGGACGTTCTCACAATTTGAAACCCTGGGAGGGATTGACAAGGATCTAGTAATGACTAGCAAACTTTTAAGGGAAAGTTGAAATGCTGAGATGACAGACTTATTCTTGTAGTATTCAACCAACCCTTGGATTCTAGGGTTTACCCCAGAGAAAACTCAATACAAGAGACAAGCTGGTGAAAGAAAGGAAAACTGGCGTAACTGAGACTATCCCACCACTGTCACCTCAATGAGATAACTCTTTCTATTTAGGGTGGTAGGCCCAAGGGAGATGTCTCCAATGACTTGGGGTTTTGATAAGGCAAAGGTTTGAAAGGCTAAGTATAATATTCCCCCTCACAAGTCACCATCGATCAGAAAGTCTCAGCTAATCATCCAATAAAGATAAGTAATAACCAAAAGTGTACCTGCCCGAGATAAAGCAATAAGGAAACTATAGATGTGCAAGATTGCATGTTGATTAGTACTTCATATAAATGACTTTATAATAATAAGCAATTGACCAATAATATCGATGAATTAAATTAATGTTGAAAACAATAGCAATGATTACACAATATCACTTCTCAATAAATGCTAATGAAGCTTCGCAATAAGCAAATGGAAATTTATCATCAATGTAACAATGCTAGGAGCAACTCTTTAGCTAATCATTCAATTGCTTTAAAGATAAATAAATGTTGCATAGAGATGTTTATAGCATGAATAGATGACAGCATCAATAGGGTTAGTGATTGTTAGTCTAATCTTAGGGTAAGAAGAGTTAGTGGTTGTTCAAAGTATTGGATGTGTGTATGATCAAGGTACGCAACACAAGAAGTCTTGGATCAGTGCGTCATTAGGTCAAATGGAGTAAAAAAACTACAAATGTTGAAGGGGTCGTGATGATTAGTAATATGGCTATAGAAAATAGGGTTAAATGTTGAGGTGTTGCTAGGGAAAGGCCTCAACAATGAAACCCTAGGGGAGAAAGTCTCACTAAGGTGTAGAAACCCTAGGCCNCTTGAGTAAAAATTGATAGGGCTTGTTTCCGTCCTTATACACACTTGCAAATGTGAGCCAAGTCCTAATCACTTAGTGTGTCCTTGGAGGCACAATGCCTAGGTTCAAAGCCCACGCTGTCACTTTGGCTTGAACCTCTTCCGTCTATGCTTACTACTAGGGAAGCCAAGGGGGGTACACCCTAGTTTCTATATGAGATTTACGTTAAGTTCTAGGAGCATATTTTAATTAGTTAAGGTTTAGGGGGAGTCTAACCTATGATGCAAAGGCAGCAATGCAAGATGCAAGATTTCTTATGTCAAGCAAGCCTTTCCCTAGGTCAACTAAGACTAGTGCCTAAGGTTGGGCAAGGGGTCAACTAAAATGTAAGGGTGTTTAATTACAAGTAAGATTACAAATACTATCAAGATACACTTATTCTACAACAAGGTTAGATACTTACAAATAAAGAATGCTAGAAACACAATGTTGCAATATAACAAGCTAACCACGTTTGCTTAAATGTGCAGGAAGTTAGATATGAGCAAGACATAAACATCATCAACACATTAAGCCTGAGCATGCCCCAATAGCACTTAGTCTATTGGACTGCTCCTCAATGGCAACATCAACACTCAAAATTCATGAGGACACTTAGGAGATGTGAAAGCTTAAAACAAAGTGTGTCACAATACTCAAATCACTTAGTTAATTACCCACAAAGCATTACTTGTAGATGAGATTGGGAGATTATACTTGCAAGTGTTTAACCTTAAGATATGCCAATTTGAACCAAGGTTATTAATTGCTTAGTGAGTTAAGGGTTTTTAAGATTTGAAAGATTTTAATTACCCTAACTAAGTGTTTGACCAAAAACCTCCTCCCCCAATTACCAAATGGCTACTGGATGCTCAAGAAGTGAGGCAACAGGGCCTACCCTAGCTTCATAGGTCAACCCTAATGAATTGAGTACTCCCGGAAAGGACGTCGTGCGCCGTGAGACCGTCCCCGGCCTAGCACCTTTCGTTGCCTTCCTCAATCCCCATTTTAGATGGTGAAGATGGTGGTTTTAGGTATCCTAGTAAGTCTATTAAGTTTATAGATCAATTGGTTAGGTTTTTAGGTGTATTAGAGAGTGTTTTAATGAATTTTAGTTGCCTTAAAATGCTGATTTTATGCCAAAACCGAAAATTTAAGCAGATTATAAAGATGTGTTATTAAGAATGAAAGTTAAGAACATTAACACATGTAAAGCATGTAAAAGAGAGCTGAAATAAAGATTTATTGCATCACCATTTGTTAAGCCACAACATGAAAAGCTTGTAATGAAAGAATGCTAATGAACAAGGGCAAGAAACAACTTGCCAAAGAAAGAAAGAAATATTTAAAGCTTATCGCCACTTAAACATTGATTGTTATAGCATTAAGATAGAGCGCTAAGTGTGAAAAGAAAGATGAAAATTTAGATGTGTGCCTACACTATCAACATGTCCAACAATACATTAACTTAAGATGGCAAATGGCCTTAAGTATGAAATAACATGAAAGAGAGTGCCACTTATTATACCATCAAAGCATTAAACCATTTACTGTTGGATTAGAGCACGTGAAATGAAATAAAACTTGAGAGATCTTAAAACATGCAAGTATATTATTCCCCAAGGGCTTAGGCTAAACTTTAATGTGTGAATGAGATCTAGATCTAGATAATTTTAACCATCAAAGCATGAATAGATCATTAACACATTATTACCCTAAACTTATGATTTTGGGGATGTCTCTCCCAAGGTGTAGGCAATTATTAAGATGAAAAACAACTTGGAAAGAGAAAGATAATCAACAACAAACCACTCACAATGGTACAAGGTGGAGGCAAGCCTACCTTCATTGTGCCAAAGGGGGTTAAGAAGAAAGCAACCAACCAACTATTATCAACAAATCACTTTCTAACCCCACGTCCTAGCCTTGGAAGATGATTTTGAAAGGAAAAATTGAAATGAAACTAACCCTAAGCTCACACGTGGGAGGTAGGTCGTACCAATTCTCCTCCCAAGCTATGAGCTACAAAAATCAGCAAAAAGTGAAAGAAACTATGCACAAGAAGCTAGAAAAGTGAAGAGGAAGGTTGAGATTTGTTACCCACTTGAAGAGAAGGGTCTTGGAGTGGTGTGTGGCTGATTTTGGGCAACATAACCCCCCCAACTTGATAAGAACCTGCAAAAACCAGCAAGCTATGCTTGCTAGAAAATATACACACAACGATATAGATGAAGAAAAATTTATGTTTTAGGGCAGAATTTTTTCACATAAATTTTTTATGAAAAAATTATATTTTAGATGACCAATCTATGATGTTAATCTAGATAAAATATCATGTGAAATTAACATCAAGAAAAGAATGATAAAATAAGGAGTTTGAGTAAGCTTTGAGGGAAGACTCCTCCTTGAGGCTATCCCAACAAAACCCTAGAAGCAAACCTACAAAACTTCAACCATATGTGATGCATACAAGTAGATAATATGGCTGACTATGCTAACAAAATAAAATACTTGTACCCTATTAGCAAACCCACATATATAGATCAACAATAATACTAGTTGTGTGATCTACCCAAGTAAAATACTTTACCCAAGAATCTACTCTATGAAACCCAAGATGCCAAATACACAATATTACCTTATATGCAAGAAAGAAACAAGAATACTCATTGTTCTTCCAATCCTACAAAGTTTCTCTTTATTACTCAAAAAGGAAAATCTTGAAACAAATACTTGCTCCAAAACTCTCAAGAGCAAAAGAATGGATGCAAGATAGACAAGAATGAAAGAGAGATGTGGTGAAAATCAAGTAGCATAAAAATAGCTCAAGATATGGTGAAGAAAAGAGTGAGGAGAGGGTTCTATTTATACTTGTAGAGGCAAACCTACCTCTCTTGGATCAATGCAAAGTGTCCACCACCAAGCACAAGAGAGAATCCCAAGGAGGGGAGCGCACCATCTAGGGTTTCAAACATGGATTGATGAAGTGGATGGGTTTTGAGGTGTGGGGATCAAGAAAAGGGTGATGTGGAGGGATAGGGAAGGCATGTAAATAGATGGAGGGAGCCCCATCTCATTAAAAACGTTTTTTCTAGGGTTTCCACATGAAGGGGGGCGTAACTTTCCCTATGGGGCATGAGGGTTGAAGTGAGATGGGTGAGTGAGGGGTTACAAAAGGTTAAGAAAGGTTGGGTTGGGTAGGTTTAGGTTATGAAACACATATCTTACCTTTTTCCATCTTTTCATCACCCTTTTAACTCAAAATTACAAAAATACATTTTTCCAATATCATGACCTAGCAATTAAAATTGTTGTTTTTGACTGACTGACACTCTTGGTGGACAAACACCTAGCAAAAGTTGTCCGACTGAGATGAAACTTCGTCCAATGGTGTAGGGGGTCTCATTCCATTTATTTTGAGCACAAATACCCCTATCAAAATTTCAAGGACCTAGTTTTTACAATTTTTTCTCAAAAATAATTAATTAATTAAACCTCCAAACTTAGGAAAATTTAATTAAAAAATAATTAATTAAAAAATAATAATCTAGACTTGACGGAATTCCGTGAAACTTTCTAAGATGTCATACATGGTCATTTACATCATCCCTAAATGATAGTTACCAGAAGATAATCCCATTAGAACTCCCTTCACCACTTTGGAGGAATTATTGCAAGTGTGAGGGAAAAACTCAAGGGAAATTAATAAGGCTGAAAAGCCTAATTAATAACCTGAGGATAAAAAACCATCGGTGAAAGGAACTCTCCCAATGAACCCATCCCAAGGTAACTGACCTAAATATGACCCATGCAGACCTATTACATTATTAACCCACGCAGGGGTGCGGAAATTTCGTTTACAAAAAGAAGTGTTGGAGGCAAAAAATGCCCTGTAGAACCAAATAATCTTCGACAAATGAGCATATGATGATGCATCTCTTAATGGCACATGGAATTGACATCCTATTTGGATAGGGGTTCAACAGGGCTAAAGACAAGAGATTTTGAAGATGAAGTGTTTCTAAGGCAAGGCTTCATCAATCAAACCCTAGGGGAAAACGGCTCACCAAGGTGTAGAAACCCTAGGACTTGATGCATTTTCCTACTTCTTATCTCAATAACAAGGATAAAATGGCTAGGCTAGAAGAATAGAGGTAGAGTGTTGCTATGGCAAGGCTCTATCTAACTTCAGCAAATCAAATGGCTCTTAACTTAGTAGGGACATGAGACAAGGACACCAACATGTGCTTGTCACCTAGGGTTTAATCCAACAAATTATAACAACAAAATGCAAGTAAATAATACCATAACCATTCAATAAAGAACTGTTTTGCATAAATTCACTTACATCCACCAAGCATTTAAGTAGCCAAACCCTAGTAAACCTTCCACCAAGATAAATGCCAAAAATCACCAAAAAATAAGTCTCCTTCAACAAGTGCGCCACAATTTCAGCCAATAACCCTAAGAGGGATGAAAATTTCAGACCTCACCAAGTGGTAAGTTAAAGATAATGAAAATTAGAGAGTTTTAGCTCTATATTTATACAATAGCAAGTGACCTTAATTTAGGTCACCAAAAAGCTAACAAGGACAAAATACCAAATAATATTGTTTTACAATAAATGTCATAAATTAAAACCATAATCAAGCAAAGGTGAGACGTCATCCCCTTTCTAGGGTGACGTTATCCCTTTTGAGGGTATCATAGGCCTCCTGGAGCAAAACTTTAGCCCTCCTTGGGCCTCTCCAAGCTGCCACACGTGCCACACTACCATAACTGCCTCCTCAAAACATCCACAATGTTGGATGATGTCATCGACATGCTAGGTGACGTCATGGGCCTTCCAAGGCCAACATCCAAGTGGAGGAGGCACAAACCCCTAGGTAAGGCTCTGTCAGGGTGCCTCTGTGGAATTTTCTCCTCTTCTCTGAAGCAAACCCCTTTGTCTTGTCTCTTCCCCCTGCTGGGGTCTCAGCATCCATCTAGTGGGATCTTCAGCCCCATGGAGGTCCGAACTAATCATCTCCCCATGTGTACCTGTCCAATATGGTACCTGTCCATCGAGTATGATCCTACACATCAACAGATACACCCTCCATGGGCTCATACGTCACAAGGATCATAGCATTTCCAATCACATCCAATCATCAATTTTAATAAACATGTGTATAAAACCCCTTTACCCATCAAGTTCTCAAAGACAGTATACAAATCTGCATGGAAAGTTTGGAGGAAGTGACAGGGCATCCTATTGGGCTACTGTCCATTGGAAAAGGGATGTTATCTGAAGAGATCAAGTCCAAGTCATGTTAATGGGTGAGTTGGATAAGGGATGTCTTGACAAGGGGTGCAGTGATAGCAGGGAAATGCAAGGCTTACCTGTGGGTGCCTTTGTAGAAGGCGAGCTGCACCTTTCCTGGATGCAAATGTTTCCATGCCCATTCATGCATTTTATTCTTTATTCTTTATTTCTTTTTCTTCCAAGAATCTAATTAGGGAACACTACCCTGGCGTGCTGACCAGTGGTGGAAATGTTACCCACAACCACTTTCACAAAAATGAGAATGTTGGCTCGTGATGAGACCCCCTTTCTCTTGGCCATGCAACCAAGATCCACTACCCTGGCGTGGTAACCATATGCTAGTAGTGTCATACCGCTAGGTGCCCATGGACCTAATTGGATGGCTCATGATGAGACCTCCTATCCTTTGACTAGGTCTTGTTTTATTATTTTTATGGGTCCCTCTTGTTACAGGCATTGGGTTGGCCAATCTTTTAAGGGTTGCACCTTGCCTTGTGGGAAGAAGGGGCTAAAGGCCTAGAAGGTAAAAGTAGCTAGCAAAAGATAAAAGACTAAAAATAAAACCTCGAGATGCTTCGCCCAGGGATCCCTGAGAAAATAGTAAAAGGCTTCTTAGCAAGAAACAGAGGGACCCATACAAAGTAATAAAACAAGACCTAGTCAGAGTATAGTGGGTCTCATCGTGAGCCAGCCTATTAGGTCCATGGGCATCTAGTGGTATGACACTACTAGCAGCTGGTTACCATGTCAGGGTAGTGGCTCTTGATAGCATAGCCAAGAGAAAGGGGGTCTCATCATAAGCCAACCTTCTCATTTTCATGAAAGTGCTTGTGGGTAACATTGCCACCACTGGTCACCATGCTAGGGCAGTGTCCCCTTATTAGCTTATTGAAGAAAAATAAATAAAGAATAAAGATAAAATCCATGAATGGGCTTGGTAACATTTGCATCCAGGATAGGTGCAGCTCACCTTCTACAAAGTCACCCACAGGTAAGCCATGCATTTCCCTGTTATCACTGCACCCCTTGCTAGGACATCCCTTATCCACTTCATCGACTAACATGACTTGGATTTGATTTCTTCCGGAAACATCCCACAGCTAGTGAACACTAGCCCAATAGGATGCCCTGTCACCTCCCCCAAACTTGCCTTGCAGATTTGTATAATGTCTTTGAGCACTTGACTAAGTAAAAGGGGTTTTATGCACATGTTTAATAAAATTTATGATTGGATGTGATTGACATTGTTATGATCCCTATTATTACTTATGAGCCCATGGAGGGCGTATCTATTGATGTGCAGGATCATACTTGACAGACAGGTACACATGGGGAGATGATTAGTTCAGACCTCCATGGGGCTGAGATCCCACCAGATGGATACTGAAATCCCAAAAAGGGGAAGAGACATGACAGAGGGATTTGCATCAGAGAAGAGGAGGATGTTCCACAGAGGCAGCCTAGTAGAGCCTTACCCAAGGGGATTGTTCCCTTTCCACTGGGATGTTGGCCTTGGAAGGCCATGATGTCACCCAAGATATCCTATGATGTCATACAGTGATATGGTAGTTTTGGGATCCAGTTATGGCATGATTGGCACATGTGGCAGCTTCCAGAGGCCCAAGGAGGGATAACGTTTTGCTCCAAGAGGCCACATTTTCCCTAGAAAGGGCTAATGTCACCCTAAAAGGACATGATGTCCTCATTATTTGCTTGATTAGGGTTTCATAATGACATTTTAATGTAAAACAATATTATTATGTGTTTTGGCCTTGTCAGCCTTTTGGTGACCTAAAATTTCATTAAGGTCATTGCTATTGTATAACTAGAGAGCTAAAACTCTCTAATTTTCAATATCTTTCACTCACCACTTGGTGAGGTCTGAAATTTTCAGCCCTCTTAGGGTTATTGGCTGAAATTGTGGTGCACTTGTTGAAGGAAGGCTTATCTTAGCTATTTTGGCATTTTTCTTGTTGGAAGGTTTACAACTAGGGTTTAGCTTGATGATACTTGGTGAATGTAAGTAAATTTCTACAATCTTTCCCTTATTTGAATGGTTATAGTCTTTTATTTTCATTTTGTTAATGAAATTGCTGAATTAAACCCTAGGGAATAAGCACATGTTGGTGTCCTTATTTCATGTCCCCACTAGATTATGTTAATTAGCCATTTTACCTATTGAAGACATTTTTAGGGCCTTGCCTTTGCAACACCCTACCTATGCTCTTCAATCCTAGTCATTTTTACTCTTGTCCTTGAGCTAAAGAAGGAGGAAAACACACTAAGGCCTAGGGTTTCCACACCTTAGTGAGTTGTTTTCCCCTAGGGTTTGATTGTTGAAGCCTTGGCTCAACAATACTTCACCGTCAAACTCTCTTGTCTTTATCCCTACCTATGCTAGTTGTTTTTATGTTATCATTGAGCTAGAGAAGGAGGAAAACACACTAAGGCATAGGATTTCTACACCTTAGTGAGTTGTTTTCCCCTAGGGTTTGATTGTTGAAGCCTTGGCTCAACAACACTTCACCATCAAACCCTCTTGTCTCTAGCCCTCCATTATCATTTTGCTTCCTCAACACTTTCCAATGCCTTTGACTCCATTTTCCCTATGAATGCATTGATCTAAGACCCCCCATGCTTGAGTACCTTGATCACAAACTTCACACATCTAAACACTTTTGACAATCATTAACTCCTTCTAACCCTAGCCTAGACTAACCTACTAACCCTAACGCTTCCATTATCCATTTGAGTTATACTTATACTTTGCAGCACTTAATCTTCTTTGTGAGCAATTGAAAGATTGGCTAGTCGTTTCTTCTGATGAATGTTGGTATTTGACATTGACAATAAATTATTATTGCTCATTGTGAAGCTTCTTTAGCATTTATTATGAAGAGATATATTGTAATCATTGCTATTTTACATCATTGACTTGATTCATCAATATTGTTTATCAATTGCTTTATGTCACAAAATCCTTGATTATATGAAGTACTAACCAAGCAAGTGATCTTTCACATGTATAGTTTTCTTGTTGCTTTATCTCGGGCAGGTACACTTTTGGTTATCATTTGTACTTCCGGTTATCTTTATATTTATTTGCTGATTAGCCAGACTTTCTGATCAATGGTGACTTGTGAGGGGGGGAAACTTTCCACTTAGCCGTAAGCCTTTGCCTTATCAAAACCCCAAGTCATCGGGGATGTTTCCCCTGGGCCTACCACCCTAAATAGAAAGATCTATCCTATTGAGGTGACAATGGTAAGATAGTCTCAACTTCGCTAGTTTTCCCTTCTTCCATCCACACCTTACTCCAACTACAAACTCTGCGATAACATTTCCTAAAGTTGTAAAACATGAGAAAAGGGGGAAATGTTGCTTCCTAAGTCATTTCTGTGTAATAGGGAGTCAAATAAATCAAATCTCCCCTTTCCTACCTCTCATTCAACTTAAATTTAGCGAGGGGGGCGAATTTGGATTTTGTGGGGCTCACCATTTCCATTTGATTGGCCATTTAGTGATGGGGACTGTTATCCCCCACTTTCAGAGATAACTAGGAGATCATGTCTCGAGGCCCATAGGTCCTAGACATGGAGTATCGATAGCAGGATTGACTTTAGCATGGCCCTGGAGGGCCCACCTTTTCTTTCTTCCAACACCTTTATCTTGTCAACAGCAGCAACATCCACCACCATCGACTTGGTCCTATGTCAAAGAAGGTTCTTGATCCATGAGATAATTAGTCTAAATATCATGGTATGTGTCACTTTGATCATCAAAATCATTGAATGTATGCATCTGATTCCTTTTATTTATAACAACTGCTTGGATCTTACACTTTCCCACTTTACCATGTTTGGGGGAATTGACAGGGTGCCCTAGCAAGCCTGTATCTTGAGGTTTTGGTTTGCCACTAGGGGGTGTTGTCGTCCTTATACACACTTGCAAACGTGAGTCGAGTCCTGCTCACTTAGTGTGTCCTTGACGGCACAATGCCTAGTTTCAAAGCCCACGCTGTCACTTTGGCTTGAACCTCTTCTGTCTAGACTTACTCCTAGGGAAGCCAAGGGGGGTAGTCCCTAGTTTCTAGATAAGATTTAGAGTTTAACTTCTAGGAGTTGATTTTAGTTTGTTAAGGTTAGGGGGAATCTATCCTATGATACTAAGGAAGCAATGCAATATGAAAGAGTTTAGTATGTCGAGCAAGCCTTTCCGTAGGTCAACTAAGACTAGTGCCTAAGGTTGGGCAAGGGGTCAACTAGATGTTAGGGTATTTTGTTACAATATGATTACAAGATTATCAAAAGAATAGTTAATCCACGAGATGCTAGATACAAGTACTTACAATAAAGAATTCTAAATATACAATGATACAACACAACAAGCTAACCATGTTTTGTTTAGATGTGCAGGAATTAAAGAAGATCAAGGCATTAGCATCAACAATGCATCAAAGCCAAGCATGCCCCAATAACACTTACTCTATTGGACTGCCCCTCAATGCCAACATCAACACAATGAATATGCACAAGGACACTTTGAATATTTATAAATTTAAAGCACAAGTGTTCCACAATGATTAAATCACTTAGTTGATTTTACCCACAAAGAATTACTTGTATTACGCGATTGAAAGATTGAGTTACAAGTGTTTAAACCTTAAGATGTATTATATTAAGCCAAGGTTTGATTACTTAGTGACTTAAGGGTTCCTTAAGATTGTAAGATTTTAATTACCCTTATTAAGTGTTTCACCAAAAACCTCCTCCCTTGGTTGCCAAATAGTTGTTGGATGCTCAAGAGGTATGGTAACGAGACCTACCCTAGCTTCGCAAGTCAGCCTGAAAGATTGAGTTTTTACGGAAAGGATGCTCTGCGCCACGAGACCGTCCCTGGCCTAACACCTTATGTTTCCCTCCTCAATCCTCGTTTTAGAAGGTGAAGATGGTGGTCTAAGGTACCCTATTAAGCCTATTAAGTTGATATATCAATTGGTTAGACTTTTAGGTGTATTAGAGAGTATTTTGGTGACTTTATGATGTCTTAAAATAGTGATTTATTGCCAAAACCGAAACTTACTTCAGCTTATTAAGTGTGTTATTTAAGCATATGAGTGAAGCACTTAACACATGTAAAGCAATGGAAAGCAAGCTGAAATAATGATTTAGTGTATTACCATGATTAAACTAGTAACATGAGAAAGCTTGTTAAAGAAAGCTAAAGCACAAGGGAAAGAACAACTTGCCAAAGAATGAAATAAAGAAAAACTCAAGCTTATACCACTTATCTTGTGTTTGTTTAAAGCATCAAGATCAACGCATTAAGTGTGTAAGAGAAGCGTGAAATATTAGAAGTGTACCTACACTATCAACTTATCCAACAATGTTTACTTAAGTGTGATGGCAAGTGGCCTTAAGAAATATGATAACATGAAAAGAAAATCACTTGCTAAATAATCTAAGCATTAACCATTTAATGTGTTGGATTAAATCATGTAAATGAGATAGATCTTTAAGATAGATCATAACATGCAACTAGATCTAAGAAAGTTGATTATGCCCCAAGGGCTTAAGCTATGGATTAATATGTGTGAGATATAAATCTAGAATATTTTAAACCATTGAAGCATTTAGAATATCAAAACACAAAATGTATCCTAGCCTTACAATTTTGAGTATTCCTCTCCCAAGGTGTAGGCAATTTAGAGATTACTTGAGAGAAAAAGAAAGGAGAATCAAGCAACTAAACACTTATCAATAAGTCACTAGCCAAACCCCACATCCTAACTTAAGGAAGTGCTAAAAAATTGAAGACAAATTGAAGTTTTCACTAACCCTAAGCTACACTAAGCTCACGCTTGGGAGGTAGGCCATATCAATTCTCCTCCCAAGCTACGAGCAAGCAAAAATTTACTAGAAAGTGAAGAAATAACGAAAAACTAGCTAGAAAATGGAAAGTAGAGGTTGAGATTTGTTACCCACTTGACGAGAAGGGTCTTTGAGTGTTGTGTGTCTATTTTAGGGCAACTTAACCCCACCAACCTGCTGCAAACCTGGAAAAACCAGCAAGCTATGCTTGCTGGAAAATCTACACACAACCAACAATGTGAAAAAAAAAAAATTGTTTTTAGGGAAGAAATTTTCCTCCTAATAAAACTATGATAAAATGTGATTTAAAGTGACCAATATACTATGATAATCTAGCTTAAATATATATGGATGAACAGCAATGAAAGAATGAGTAAAAGAGAGAGAAAAAAGGAGTTTATGTGTGCTTTAAGGGAGGACTCTTCCTTGAGGCATTCTGAATAAAACCCTTGAAGCCAAACCTGCAAAAACTTGACAAGATCTATGCATACATGAAGATAATATGATTGAATATGCTAATAAGATGAAATACTTGCACCCTATCTAGCCAACCCACATATATAGATCTACAAGAAAACTCATTGTTAGATCTACCCAAGTAACACTTTACCCAAGATCTAATCTATGCAAACATCATGCCAAATCAAAACAACATTACCTCATGTGTAGAAAGAAAAAAAATACTCGTTTCTCTTCCAATAATCCTCCAAAGTTTTCTCCTTTATCACTCAAAATGGATCTTGGAGAAATACTTGCTCCAAAACCCTAAGAGCCAAAGAATGGAAAGATGGACAAGAAAGAGAGAGAGAGAGAGAGTGGAAAATCAAGTAGCATAACAATAGCTCAAGATATGGTAAGGAATAAGTGAGGAGATGAATCTATTTATACTTGGAGAGGAAAACTCACCCCTCTTGGATCAATGCCAAGTGCCCACCACCAAGCACAAGCTAGAATCCCAAGGGTAGGGCGCACCATCTAGGGTTTGATCACATGGATCAAGGATGTGAATGAGTGAGGGAGTGTTGGGATCAAGAAAAAAAGGCAAGTGGGAGGCTAGGAAAGGCATGCCAAGGGATATAATAAGTCTCCCTTCAATTTTTTATTTTTTTTTTACTTTTTGGAGACTTTCTAGAAGGGATGCACACCACTCTAGGCAAAGTGACGTTTTTACTTAATGGCTAGGTGAGGGGGTGATGTGAGGGTTGGAAAAGGTTAGGAAAAATATATCTTACATTTTTCCATATTTACAT
>JASDQU010108184.1:119640-147982 GCA_032191745.1 Picea mariana | reverse complement strand
ATTAATTAATTAAAAAAAACTAATCTAGACTCGACGAAATTCCGCGAAACTTTCTAAGATGTATTACATGGTCATTTACATAATTCCTAAACAATAGTTACCAGAAGATAATCCCATTAGAACGCCCTTCACCACTTTGGAGGAATTATTGCAAGTGTGAGGGAAAAACTCAAGGGAAATCAATAAGGCTCAAAAGCACAATTGATAACCCGAGGATAAAAAACCCTCGGTGAAAGGAACTCTCCCAATGAATCGATCCTGAGATAACTGACCTAAACATGATCCATGTAGACCTATTACATTATTGGCCCACGCAGGGGTGCGGAAATTCCAGTTACAAAAGGAAGTGTTGAGGAAAAAAATGCCCTGTAGAACCAAATGATCTTCGACAAATGAGCATATGATGATGCATCTCTTCATGGCACGTGGATTTGACCCTCTAGTTGGAGAGGCGGTCAACAGGGAGAATTTTGAGAAGCCATCATCCGCTCCCATCATAGTATCACTTTTCCATCTTGTTTCCCGCTCACCTATCCCATTCCACTTGTCCAGACATTGGGTTGACCTATTTTCAGGATTTCAACTTATCTCATGGGAAGAAGGGGCTAAAGGCCCAGAAGGTAAAAGCAAGCTGGTCAGAGATAAAAGCCTAAAAACAAAACCTCGATATGCTTCACCCAGGGATCCTTGAGAAAGCAAGAAAGCAATAAAAAGCTTCTCAGCAAGAAACAAGAGGGACCCGAAAAAATAATAAAACAAGGCCTAACCAGAGGATAGGGGGTCTCATCACGAGTCAGCCTATTAGGTCCATGGGTATCTCACAGAATGACATTTCCATTAGCTTGTCACCACACCAGGGTAGTGACTCTTGGTTGCATGGCCAAGGGAAAGGTGGTCTCATCACAAGCCAACCTTCTAATTTCTGTGAAAATACTTATGGGTAACACTATCACCACTGGTCATCATGTCAGGACAGTGTCCCCTGATTATCTCTTGAACAAAAAGAAATAAAATATAAAAGAATAAAAGAATGAAGAATAAAAGGCAAAGAATGGGCTTGGAAAAAATGCATCCATGATCGGTACAACTCGCCTTATAAAAAGGCACCCACAGGTAACATTTTTCATCCTTAGCCCACACTGCACCCACATGTTTGGACATCCCCTAACCACATCACCCACTTACATGGATTGGATGAAGTTTTCTTCTGGGAACTTTCCTTCTTCTGTGGACACTAGCCCAAGAGGATGCCTTGTCCTTTTCTCCATACTTGTATTGTAGGCTTTTGTAACGTCTTTGAGTTGTTAACGGATGTATTAGGGATTTTATGCACATGTTTAATAATATTGATGATGAGATATGATTGACATTTCTATGATCCTTGTGACTGATGAGCCCATGAAGGGCGTAGCCTTTGATGTGTAGGACCATGCCCGATGGATAGGTACCATTTTGGACCAGTACACATGGGGATATGATCAGTTCAGACCTCCATGGGGCTGAAGAGCTCATCAGGTGGATGCTAAGACCCCATCATGGGGCTGAAGAGCCCATCAGGTGGATGTTGAGACCCCATCATGGGGCAGAAGAGGACATTCCACCAGAGGCACCCCGACACAACTTGAACTAAGTGGGTTGATCCCTTTTTAGTGGAACGTTGGCCTTGGAAGGCCTGGAATGTCACCCTTGATTGTCATGATGTCATCCAACCTATTGGACATCTTGGGAGGAAGAATGGGAAACAGTGGCACATGTGGCAGGTTGGAGAAGCCCAAGGAGGGCTAACATTTTGCTCCAGGATGCTTCATTTTCCTTAGAAGGGGTTAATGTCCCCCTTAGAGGGGATTTTTTATCTCTTTTCAGCTTGATTAAGGTTTTAATTTGACATTTAATGTAAAAACAGTACGATTATAATATTTTGGCCTTGTCGGCCTTTTACATAACCTAAAATGTAAAATTAGGTCATGGAATGGTATAAATGAGGGATTTTTACCTTCATTTTAAATGACAACTTACTCACTCCATAATGAGGTCTAAATTTTGCACCCTATCTTGAGTTATTGGTTGATTTGGTGATGCGCACTTGTTGAAAGAGGACAATTTTGGCATGTTTTGGCTTCTCTCTTAATGGAAGGTGTTACAACTAGGGTTTGCATTGCTTATTCTTGGTGAATTGTAAGTATTTTTCTGCAAAACTTCTTGAATGAATGGTTGTAGTTTAATTTCTTGCAAATGTTTATGATTTTGCTGAACAAAACCCTAGGTGACAAGCACACAAGTAGGTCCTTGTCTCATGTCCCCATTGAGAGAGATTTTTCAGCCACTGTTGAGGAAAGAAAGAGCCTAGACATATCTACACTCCTATTTCTTCTTCCCTTTTTCTAGTTGTACCTCTTAGAAGCTGAGAAGAAGGAGACACCTTGAAGCCTAGGGTTTCTACACTTTGGGGCCGATTTTTCTAGGGTTCCCTGGTGAAGCCTTGTTGCTGCAACACTTTGTCTTATCAAGCCCTCTTATCTCACTTTATCTTTCATGCTAGCCTTTTTTTCCATTGAGCTAAGGAAGGAGGAGAGATCACCAAGGCCTAGTTCATCTACACTAAAGTGATTCTCTCTCCTAGGGTTTAGACTTCAGGACCTTGCTTTAGCAACACCTCAAAGTCCCTCCCTGTAGTCCTTAGTCGTTGCCTCCTTCGGCTCCTGCGTATTCCACTTTTTTACTCCATTAACCCTAAGGAACTGATCTAGAGAGACCTCATGTGCTGAAGAGACCTTTGTCAAAACTACTCTCAAAACCTTTGAATCAAAACCCTAACTACACTAACCCTAGCCTTAACTAACCTGCTAACCCTAAGTGTTGTCATCATCCTTGGATATTATATCATTTGTGCAACTAACGTTTCACTCTATAAGAAAATTCAATGGTGATTTAAGGAATTTATTGAATGAAGTGTTGATTGGTTATATTGAATGCCATATTTTTCAAATATTTATTGGTGAAGTGATATAATTTTCATTGCTATTGATAAATATTGACTTCGTTAACATTTATTGTCAAATTGTTTATATGTTGTTCAGATAGTCATATATTTATATGAAGTACTAACCCATTGAAATATATTGGATATATTATTTGTTGTTGCTTTGTTCCAGGCAGATATATCTTTGGGGGGTTTACTTTATTATTGGTTATTTAGCTAGGACTATCTGCTCATTGGTGACTTGTGAGGGGGGGGGAATTTATCCTTGTCTTATTATCCTCTTTGCCTCCTCAAAATCCCAGGTCACCGGGGACGTCTCCCCTGGGCATTACCACCCTAAATAGAAAGAACCATCCCATTGTGGTGACATTGGGTGGGATTGGTTCCTGTTCCGCCAGTTTGACCTTAAAACCTCAAGCTTTTATTCCTTCTACAAACTATGCGATAACATTTTGGCGCCGTTGTCAGGGAACACTGAGTCAATTCTCCTCAAGATGACACTTTTCGGTAATCCTTGCCTCAGAGAGTCTTATTCTTACAATCTTACCCGACGACTCCACTTAGGGTGCTTTCCCTTATCCTTTGATAGTTTCAGGCAAATTATTTGGCGACTCCACTAATATTTTCCATGGTGCCACCTTATTCTCAAATAT
The DNA here is from genome assembly GCA_032191745.1 of Picea mariana. Classification (NCBI taxonomy): domain Eukaryota; kingdom Viridiplantae; phylum Streptophyta; class Pinopsida; order Pinales; family Pinaceae; genus Picea; species Picea mariana. Next base: position 144,349 of record JASDQU010108184.1, on the reverse strand, counting down.
GTGATATTTCCAAGTTATGGGATCATGGCACACTAGGAACAAATGTATCCGAGTATTGATTTTAGAAGTTTTCAAGGATACCCAAATTACTTTGATACAAAATGGCTAAAAAACTCTCCAACATTTTTGGGCCTCCCAACTCCTCACATCGTAAATCTTTTGGAGTATTTGAGCAAAATAGAGTTGGGAGGAGAGGATGCTCTTATAAAATTATCCTTACTCACTCTGTCCTCCTACTTACAATATTGGTTTAAGGGTTGTTGCAAAGACAGGGGTATATCATCTTTCATACACCTCATCAGTAGGTTTATAGACTTTACCAAGCCAGATTTCCAAATGTATGAAGATGTCCTTAAAAATCTCATGGTAGCCCTAGATTACAAAGGATTCACCACTGAGATTGTAGAGGATCTCAGGAAAGCGTATCATGATCAATACCAAGAATCCTATGATATAAAATATGAGGTTTATAAAGAACTTTTCCAACCCCTTGAAGAGGAGCAAGATATCTCCCATAATTCAAGAGAATGCAGTGAAGATATAACTCGAGAAGTGAATTATGAGGATGAATCACTAGTAACCACTCCTTCATCCGATGAAGCTCTACAAGATCCTATTCCTCCTTCAAAAAATGAAGAGAATGAGGTAAGTTACTTTCATTTCGAAATTTTTTATGGTACTTTATTCTATGACTCAAATGGTAAAGAAGAAATGGATCCTTCGGACACCCGAGTACTTGAAGCTCCTACACATAAAGAAGTGAGCAAGGTGAGTTACTTCCCTTTCCAAATTTTTAATGATTCTCTATCTTATGATGTGGAAAGTGAAGAAGTTTTAAACCCTTCATGTTATGATGAAAATGATGGCTTTGTTGGTAATATTAATGAGTTCATACATGTCGGGAAACATAAATGGGATGTGATTGGATATGATGGGGATCCCATTTACGACATTGAGGGTCATTTTCAAAAGTTTCATTTGCCTGAAGTTAATAAGAAGTTTAGAATTTGGAAACAACAACATGACATGATTATTCAAACACCCAAGGATGACTTGATACTATGCTCTCCTAATAGTTTTTGGTCATACCTTGAGGACTTTGATGATTGTTTTTCTGAGCACTTGGATTTATTCTATGAAGAAAATTATCAACCATCATTATGCTCATATCTTGATATTAATGAGGACGTTACCTCACTAAAGAAGGCTACTTGTGATAAGATCTTCCACCCCCCTTTCATCACTTTACCTCGCTATGTCACTGAAGGTATGGTTTGGAAACATGTCCCTTATCCCAAGTCTCCTGTAAGACAAAAACTCATTCTGTATTTTAGGGGAAAGTTGAGTACCTCAAGAAGAAGCTTATTATCACGTTCTCCAGCCTTCCCTTGAGAAATGGTCAGTCATCCTTTCAGTTTTTTCTAATCCCTTCTCAGGCCTCGAGTTGTGAAAATGTCCAAGGTAGTCAGTGTTCAGATTCCTTGAGTCAGTTTTTTGAACCTTTGACTTTTCATGATCCATTTATGAGATGGATTGAGCACTCTCCTGAGGGGGTGTCTTGGCATCATTTTATCCCTCCCACCCGCCTCAATGAGTTAGAATTTGTGATCTCCGATGATATGATATATATTCTAACCCATGACATTTTTGTGCTTGATTTATCACTACTTTGGTTTATGATGAAGCACAAAGGAAGGTATTGTGGGACGTTGCTAGATTGGCTTCAATGGTTGTTTGACTACACCCAACATCCAACCAACAGGTAAGTACAAGTAAGTGCTTTTCTTTACATTTTCATTTATGATTGCATTGTTCTAGTTTTTTTTTATAGACTTATGTATGTTGGGGTGGCATTACCACCCCAATTTTGTTACCGATACTTCTATTGAGATCGAGCAGGTCAGTAGGTTATGCCAGATATGTTGAGGTTCTCATGCACTCTACAATGAGCACATGTCCCCGAGTTGGAGCCAGATGTTATCCCCCACTTTCAGGTATAAATAGGAGATCATGTCTCGAGGCCCACAGATCCTAGACATGGAGTATCGAGAGCAGGATTGACTTTAGCATGGCCCTGGAGGGCCCACCTTTTCTTTCTTCCAACACCTTTATCTTGTCAGCAAAAGCAACATCCACCACCATTAGCTTGGTCCTATGTTAGAGAAGGTTCTTGCTCCATGAGGTAATTAGTCCAGGTATCATGGTATGTGTCACTTTGATCATCAAAACCATTGAATGTATGCATCTGATTCCTTTTATTTCTAGCAACTTCTTGGATCTTACACTTCCCCACTTGATCATGTTTGGGGGAATTGACAGGGTGCCCTAGCAAGCCTGTATCTATAGGTTTTGGTTTTCCACTGGGGGGAATTTCTAAGAAGCCATCGTCCGCTCCCATCATAGTATCACTTTCCATCTTGTTTCCCACTCACCTATCCCATTCCACTTGTCCAGACATTGGGTTGACCTATTTTCAAGATTGCACCTTATCTTGTGGGAAGAAGGGACTAAATGTCCAGAAGGTAAAAGAAAGATGGTAAGAGATAAAATCCTAAAAATAAAACCTCGAGATGCTTCACCCATGGATCCCCAAGAAAGCAATAAAAATCTTCTCAGTAAGAAACAAGAGGGACCTAGAAAAATTATAAAACAAGGCCTAACAAGAGGATAGGGGGTCTCATCACGAGCTAGCCTATTAGGTCCATGGGTATCTAAAAATATGACATTTCCATTAGTTGGTCACCACACCAGGGCAATGACTCTTGGTTGCATGGTCAAGGGAAAGGGGGTCTCATCACGAGCAAGCCTTCTCATTTTGTGAAAATACTTGTGGGTAATGTTGTCACCACTGGTCATCACACTAGGGAAGTGTCCCCTGATTATCTCTTGAACAAAAAGCAATAAAAGATAGAAGACTAAAAGAATGAAGAGTAAAAGGCAAAGAATGGGCTTGGAAAAAATGAATCCATGACAGGTACAACTCGCCTTATACAAAGGCACCCACAGGTAACATTTTTCATCCTTAACCCACACTGCACCCACATGTTTGGACATCCTCTGACCACATCACCCACTTACATGGCTTGGATGAAGTTTTCTTCCGAGAAATTTCCTTCTTCTGTGGACACTAGCCTAATAGGATGCCTTGTCCTTTTCTCTAGACTTGTATTGTAGGCTTGTGTAATGTCTTTGAGCTATTAACTGATGTATTAGGGATTTTATGCACATGTTTAATAATATTGATGATAAGATGTGATTGACATTGCTATGATCCTTGTGACTGATGAGCCCATGGAGGGTGTAGCCTTTGATGTGAAGGACCATGCCCGATGGACAGGTACCATTTTGGACTGGTACACATGGGGAGATGATTAGTTCGGACCTCCATGGGGCTGAAGATCCCATCAGGTGGATGTTGAGACCCCATCATGGGGCAGAGATAGGATAGAGATGGATCAAGGGCTTTGCACCGGATAAGAAGAGGACGTTCCACCAGAGGCACCCCGACACAGCTTGACCTAGGGGGGTTGAGCCCTTTTCAGTGGAACGTTGGTCGTGGAAGGCCTGGGATGTCACCCTTGATGATCATGACATCATCCAGCCTATTGTACATCTTGGGAGGTAGACTGGGCAGCAGTGGCACGTGTGGCAGGTTGGAGAAGCTCAAGGAGGGCTAACATTTTTCTCTAGGATGCTTGATTTTCCCTAGAAGGGGCTAACATCCCCCTTAGAGGGGATTTTTTATCTCTTTTCAGCTTGATTAGGGTTTTAATTTGACATTTAATGTAAAAACAGTGTGATTTTAGTATTTTGGCCTTGTCGGCCTTTTACATGACCTAAAATGTAAAATTAGGTCATGGAATGGTATAAATGAGGGATGGTATAAATGAGGGATTTGGTGATGTTCACTTGTTGAAGGAGGACTATTTTGGCATGTTTTGGCTTCTCTCTTGATGGAAGGTGTTACAACTAGGGTTTGCATTTCTTATTCTTAGTGAATTGTAAGTATTTTTCTCCAAAACTTCTTGAATGAATGGTTGTAGTTTAATTTCTTGCATATGTTTATGAATTTGCTGAACAAAACCCTAGGTGACAAGCACACAAGTAGGTCCTTGTCTCATGTCCCCATTGAGAGAGATTTTTTAGCCATTGTTGAGGAAAGAAAGAGCCTAGCCATAGCTACACTCTTATTTCTTCTTCCCTTTTGCTAGTCATACCTCTTAGAAGTTAAGAAGAAGGAGACGCCTTGAAGCCTAGGGTTTCTACACTTTGGGGCCGATTTTTCTAGGGTTTTTTGGTGAAGCCTTGCTTCTGCAACACTTTTTCTTATCAAACCCTCTTGTCTCACTTTATCTTTCATGCTAGCCATTTTTTCCATTGAGATAAGGAAGGAGGAGAGATTACCAAGGCCTAGTTCATCTACACTGAAGTGATTCTCTCTCCTAGGGTTTAGACTTTGGGGCCTTTCTTTAGAAACACCTAAAAGTTCCTCCCTCCCATTTCCTCCTTCATCTCCTGCGTCTTCCACTTTTTGACTCCATTAACCCTAACGCATTGATCTAGAGAGACCTCACGCACTGAAGAGACCTTTGTCAAAACTACTCTCAAAACCTTTGAATCAAAACCCTAACTACACTAACCCTAACCTTAACTAACCTGCTAACCCTAAGTACTATCGTCATCCTTGGATATTATATCATTTGTGTAGCCAACGTTTCACTCTATAAGCAAGTTGAATGGTGATTTAAGGCATTTATTGAATGAAGTGTTGATTGGTTATATTGAATGTCATATTTTTCAAATATTTATTGGTGAAGTGATATAATTTTCTTTATTATTGATAAATATTGACTTCGTCAACATTTATTGCCAAATAGCTTATATGTTATTCAGATAGTCATCTATTTATATGAAGTACTAACCCATTAAAATAACTTGCATATATTATTCATTGTTTCTTTGTTCCAGGCAGGTGTATCTTTGGGGGGTTTAATTTATTATTGGTTGTTTAGCCAGGACTATCTTCTCGGTGGTGACTTGTGAGGGGGGGGGACTTGTCCTTGTCTTATTATCCTCTTTTCCTCCTCAAAACCCCAGGTCACCAAGGATTTCTCCCCTGGGCCTTACCACCCTAAAGAGAAAGAACCATCCCATTGTGGTGACATTGGGTGGGATTGGTTCCTGTTCCGCCAGTTTGACCTTACAACCTGTTGGCAGCCCAACATGTTTTCATTTTTTAAAAGCAACAAATGATAAGTTATGTAGCTGCCGACACATGGTCATGGGATTATTGCTTTTCAAAAGTAGTTTTGAATTGTAAACCCAATGTCTCGGTTATTCCTATTGTTTTCCTTTCTTCTTTTTGGTGTCTCCGTTCATGACTTAAAGCATGAACGAAGCATTGAAACTCATGATTTTTTTACCGTTTTATCTAAAGTTTGTGAAAGGAAGATGTCTCTACAGTTTGGTTTCTAATAAAGGTTTTTGGGCTATGAAGCTTCGCTTGTTTGTTGCTTTAAACTGGCTCATCGAGTGTGAAGTTTTCTCGGAATTGTTGTTTGAAACACCAAGGATCCATTAAATTTAAACTATCATATATATCTTTGTGGCTCTTGGCAAGTCCTATTCTTGTCATTACACTTTGGTTTATAATTTTTTTTGCCTCTCTGCAACTTTAGAAACTGATTCCACCTTGTGCGCAACGATATTTTTTTTAATGAGCTTGGTTGTGGTTTGTACCCTATGGGAGGTGGCAGTCTGACAACAATAGGTCCATCATTTCGAGCTAAGTCTCAGGTTTCGTATGTACTCTAAACATTCATCGCCAAAAATTTCCAAATTTCATGACTGAAACCCCCATTGCTTGTGTTATGGTTTCCCTGGTGTGCTCCTAGTTTTGTTTCCATTGTTTTGTTGTGGGATTACCTCCTACCACTGCCATCTAAACCCATAGTTGGTCTATTTTCTTTTGTTACAGTCTGTTCAATCCCGTTTTTGTTTACCAGAGACACGATTTTGCGGGATGGATTCTGAGTAAACTGCTAAGAATTAGACAAAACCCTTTAAAACCCAGAACCGAAATGATCTGTATAATCTTCTTCGTGGGCAGTTTCTCCAGAAAATGGATCTTTGCAGAGACATACCTCAAACTTTGGAGGTAATTTTCTCATAATTTCAGTTTCGGTTAAGATATCCGTTTATTTTATTTTATTTTGTTATAGACCTTGTTACAGCGCTAGATAAACCCTTGATAGAGAAGCCTCTCGGGCTCTCAAATTTCAGGCCTGAATTGTTGTATGAAAACCCTCATGCAAGGGCATTGCCTGAATCCTTTTATCAAGCTTGATAAAAAAACCCACAGGAAATAGTGGGAGTGTGTTAACATACAGCCATGGGTTCCCTCAATCAACATTTCTCGACCTGCAGTGTGAAGTTTGTTTATTCTGGATAGAAAAATACTACACAGATGTGCCCTCCCTGAAAGCTAAAATCAAGGCCTTCACAGCCCAGATTGACTCACTAATGACTAAAAATCATAGACTCAAACTAAATGCACAAAGACCAGGGAAATGTTTAAAGAGAACTGGAAATATCATTATAAAAAATGTAGAGAGTGTAACAGCAGTGATCAATTCTGAGATCATGTGAATCGATTTGATTTTCCAGTTAAAGGTAAAGGTTTGTTTTTATCCTAAAGTAGTGTTAATTTCTTGTTCATTGAATAAATTAGATTTCATTGCTAAAATAAGACTAGCTATAGAATTAGCAGATTCTCTAGCCAGTCTATTCTCATTTGAAATTGGAAATTATTGGTTAAATGTACATCTGAATCTCTCTATTTTATCTTTTCTTTCAGGATATTTGGGAGTCTATGGTGACCAAGTGATCTAAAGAATTTTTTGGGGCTTATTAGGCATATGTATGATCCATTTTTGTATAAACAACAACAAACTTTTTTTTAGCTTTTAAGATTTAGTGTGATCTAGGTGGTTATATTCCCCTTCTATTTTTGTAAGCAATAGATGATTCTATATTATCACAGAAGATAAGAAAATTACCTTTCTGAAGGCTTTAAAAACTCATTATTTTTTGTAATCAAACATCTTGGCCTGGGGCTGAAGGTGGACAGCCTATACACGAATTTGGACAGAAAATACATTTACACTTCTACTTTAGCTATCTGTAAATGTTGTTTTCATTTATGATTTGTTTATCCTGATAACTCAATAGTTTCTGATAGCTTTTGTCTTCACAAATTGTTATGTCGTCAGGATAATCTCTTTAAATATTGTCCACATTTTGATGCTTCAGTTATTAAAAGTAATGATCACTCATTCAATTCAAATGATAAGGTTTATCTTTAATTTTGTTGAATGATTAAAAGCAGGTTGTTATAGTTAGATTTATCTTATGTGTAATTGCTTGCAATCACAAATATCACAGTTATTATTTGTGTCTTAACGTTTTTTGATTAAAATCCAACAATCAATATATTGTTTTGGCATTTATTCTGAACAGTCCCAAGGTTCACTGCAAGTTTATCTCTTGTTACATACTAGCTGGACATTTCATGATCATATTGATGTTGGATGCATGCTGAACAACCCATTAATAGGCTAGTTTATTTCTTTTATCTTTTGTTTGTCTTCGAAACTCTTATGTGTGACCTGGCTTTGACCGTTCACGTATTTTTGTTTCATAGTATATTCTTTTTGTTTAATCTTAGATAAATAAAGAAAAAACAAAAAATAGTTTATGTGCTTTCTTTATTTGTTTTTGTTAAAGCAGCCATCTTTTCATAGATTTTCGTGAGTTTAGATTAAAACTTGTGCTTGTATAACATGCACATAAATTAGATAAACAGATTTGTTGTGTAAATATTATTTAAAATAGTTATATAGATTCGCATGTACATATATATATACTAAATAATTATTTGTTAGTTTTTTTCTTTTTCTTTTATTTGTTTCTTTTAGGACTTTTAGATTGGCTAACGGAGCCATTAAACCCATCAGAACGAGTCATACCAAACAGCTTGGGTTATTTAGACAACCCTAGACCGGACTCGTTCTTCCAATTGACAGACGATCATTTTCGCCCGTCAACACAACCTCAAGCTTTTATTCCTTCTACAAGTTGCGCGACAACAAGGACCACACCACATGGGGGGCCCATTCCACACCTTGGGTGACCCCTTTGGGAATTAGAGATAATTTTAAACTTAGGATAGGGGGTTTCTTCCCCCATTTTTGAGTTTCCTCTTCTAATGGGAGTTCTCCTCTTTCATGGTGCCCCCCCCCCTTTGAGTGAGCCTCCCTCTTTTGGGAGTGACACTTGTAATACATGAAAGGGGGGTATATCTTGCCTCTCTCCCTTAAACGAAAGCTCACCCCTCCTCATTTTGACATCTATTCTAAGGGAAACTCCATGTTGCCCAAATTTCTCCTCATTCCCTCTTGCTCTCTCCCAACTTCTCCCTTGTAATCTTGCTGCAATTTTTGTAGACACATCTTGCGGATAATACAAGTGAAGCTTTGGAGGATCTCTTGGAGTGTTCTTGATGTTATTGTATGGTGTTCTCATTGAGGTAATATTGCTGCAATTCTTTTTGTATTGCTTGCTTGCATTGTTCTACTTGGAGACCACAAGCAAAGTATTTTGTTGGGGATAGATTTATGGTAGTATTGATGTAAGTCTTTGTGGGTTGTTTATACTTGTGTTTGGAAAGTATTTTGCAAGCCATTTAGATAAACTCACCTTCTTGTCTCATTGTGTAGCAAGGATTTTCATATCTGCAGGTTACCAAAGGCTTGGAGGAGTGGATTCTAAATCTAGAATTTCACTTGTCCAACCATCTAAAGCTTCCTTTATTTTCTGTTATAATTCCAACCATTTATCATTCACTTTCAAGCATTATTCTTCTCTAATATTGCAATCTAATATTCCTTTTCAAGTTCAATTTTTTACATAATAATTTATGTTTTATGTGCTAACATAAACTAACTTGTTCCAAGTCCTTTTTTAGGCATTTTCCAGTAAGCAAAGATTATTGTTTTATGTAGGTTTTCGCCAGTTTAAGTAGGGAGGTGTTGCCCATTTTTGGCCCCAAAGAACTCAAGGAAGAATCCAAGAGTTGTCGTGCCAAACCCCTTTCCCCCTCTTACTCTTTAAATCATTGTAAGCAGCCCAAGAGAGTTTCTTGGGCTGGCATTCTCTATTTTACTTTCCAAATGTGTAAATTGTAAATTAGAATTAGTATTTTTCCCACACCTTGCATTGTGTTTGGCTTTGTCATCCTTGCAAAATCGTGTCGGCTAGTTTAGAAGTTAATTTTCTGTTTTTTCTCAAGATTGTTTGCCCCACTTCTCCCATAAAGAGAAGGTTGAGTGGCTAGTGTAGCTTGTTTTATTTCTTGTCAATTTCTTTCACCCACCTTGGCACAAAATCGGTAGGCTTGTCCTCAACATTGTGCCATAATTATTGTTTTATGTAGGTTTTCGCCAGTTTAAGTAGGGAGGTGTTGCCCATTTTTGGCCCCAAAGAACTCAAGGAAGAATCCAAGAGTTGTCGTGCCAAACCCCTTTCCCCCTCTTACTCTTTAAATCATTGTAAGCAGCCCAAGAGAGTTTCTTGGGCTGGCATTCTCTATTTTACTTTCCAAATGTGTAAATTGTAAATTAGAATTAGTATTTTTCCCACACCTTGCATTGTGTTTGGCTTTGTCATCCTTGCAAAATCGTGTCGGCTAGTTTAGAAGTTAATTTTCTGTTTTTTCTCAAGATTGTTTGCCCCACTTCTCCCATAAAGAGAAGGTTGAGTGGCTAGTGTAGCTTGTTTTATTTCTTGTCAATTTCTTTCACCCACCTTGGCACAAAATCGGTAGGCTTGTCCTCAACATTGTGCCATAATTGTGAGGTTGCTAAATTAAATTTTTTTCCCACCTTTGTCCTTAAGGCAAAGTTGTGTGGCTAGTTGTTTATTGCATTTGTTTTCAAATTTATTTCAATTACTTAATTGGAAAAACAAACAGATCACCATAACTTGATCATGCGATGTCCTTTTGAGCCCGTTCAAGTTGCGTTGGGTTCGTATCGATTAGGCCTATGTACAAGTTCATTTTGAGTGGATTTGCCACCCTTACAATATCGTGAAGGCTAGTTAGATTTATTTTTCTTGCAAAGTAATCAAACTCGTGCCCCGTATTCCCTCCCCTTGCCACTTTGTGGATCTTGGGTAACAAGAAAGAGATAGATTAATTAGGCACCTAATCCATTATTGTTTTAACCATTAAAAAGAGTGACTTGGAAGGCTAGATGGGATTGAAGTCAGGGACGATTTCATGACACTACGTGTCCTCCTTGTTGAGTGCCCAAGCGTCTTGGATTTGACCTGTGGAGCTAGGGAAGAACTTAGTTATTCTTCTTATTGAGCACCCGACACTTCCTCTTGGTTGAAGGGATAAGGATTTCGGGTAGTCACAAAGCTTAGGATTTCTACAATTCACATCTAATCCCCCTAAGTTCAAGAGAGACCTAAAATTGATTAAAATCAACCTACTCACATTTCACAACACTTATATTTCCTTGCAATTTCATTTCAAGCAACTTATTTTTCAAGCATTTACTTTCATTTACTTTCAACAAATTCTTTACTTGTGAATATTTACATTTATCAAAGCATCATTTATTCTTTATTGCAAGCATTCTTTATTTTGTGAAATAATTGTTTCAAGTGTAAAGTTATTTTTTAATTCATTGTATATATATTTCATAAGCTTATTTCATTCTTGTAGAGTAATCTTTCACAGTGTATATCTCAATAAGACAATTTTGATAATCTTGTGGGACTATTCTAATTGTTGTTTTATAAATAAAGGTTTTTCTGTCATTGAAAGAGCTGTATATTGCATTGTTTCTTGTCATTGGGTTGGGTCTCCCTAATTGATTATTTAATTAACTCCTAGAACTCTAATAAAACCTTCACATAGTTTAATACGGTCTACCCCCCTTGGATTCCCTAGGAGTGAGCCTAGACAGAAGGAGTCTAAATCGAGGTGACAATGGGTCTAGAATTAGGTTTGTGCCTCCAAGGACACACCAAGTGGGTTGGAGACTTCTCCATGATTGTAGGTGTTTATTAGGACAACAACACAATCTTCTACTCAGAGCTCACCATTTGAGACGTGTTTTGGGTATCTACCTAAGGCTCCCTTGGACTTGACATTTGGGAAATATTTTGAATCAAGTGAGTAAAGAGATGAATACATATCCCGCTAGTTCATTTAGAGGATCCAGCAGGTATACCAGATAGTCCGAGAATAGTTGGAAAAGAGTCAGGCACAGTAAAAAGCTAGCCATGACAAGCACAGAGTTGATCACCAGTTTCAAGTGGGAGAATCAGCAAATATCAGTTGAAGGGAGAAGGCAAGAAGCTCAAACCCATTAGATATGGAACCTTCACCATCTTGGAGAAAATTGGCACAAATGTTTTTCATCTCGATCTACCACCGTACATGCATATACATTTTTTTTTAAATGTAGGAAACCTGAAACTTTATGAGCCTCCAATGATCATGGATCAAAGGGAAATTGTTTTAGTACCTTCAGTGGACAAGTTTTGAATTGTTCCCAAGCTAATTTTTTCGCTTGGGGACACTAGCTAACAACTAAATCAACTATTTGACTGCTTGTGTTTCCAGGTTGGCCACTGATATTTCAGCCTTAGGGTTATATTCAGTTATTCAGTACATGTTTATCAATATATATTCAATACAATGCAAGATCTCATCAATACACAAGATATGGAACCACAAAGCACAAATATAACCTTTTATTATGAGAAGTAAGAACCTGATACAATATAGAAGCAGATCTAGAATAACATCAGATGGCTCCAAGATAAATATATGAGAGGCTAAAAAATACTCCCAGAAATACAAGATATGCCTCCCAAAGGTTGAATGCAATATGAATGATCCAATACAAAAATCTAGGGTTTTTCCCAACCCTCTAGTTGTTGGCACATCTTGCTGAAAGAATTTGAAGACCAAGGGTTCAGCCCTCCTGAAGAAGACTTTCAAATGCTACCAAACTCCACCAAGAGACAGATCAAGGAAAGTGAAACCCCCTTATGAAGTATGAAGTCCAAATACTAAGTCTTCCTCCTCCAACTGTTGAAGCCTGAAACCCTAATCAGGTACAGCCCTCCTGAAACCCTGAAGTGCCAATAATTCATCCTGGATGAATGAGGTCTCCAAATCACTTGAAACTCTCTAGGATGATAGATTGGGAAGCCACAAGCCTCTAGGAGAAGTTTCAATTTCATATCTAAGGTAGAGCCTCCTAGATCTGAGAATCTCTAGATCACCAAGATGACCTCCTTCCTTCAAAGTCATCCCAACTTGTAGATAATAACCTGGCCATAGTAACTCCTCAAGAAAACCTTCAAATTGATGAGCAAGGTCCTACAAGCAAAACCCAAATGCTAGAATCTCCAAAATCTCTGTCAAATAGCTAGATCAAACTCTTCCGTAAGCAATGGTGTGCCCCTATTGGAAAACCCTAACTGGTATGGCCTTGCTGCTCTCCTGAATAGATAATGAGTGTAGAATGGTGTGGGTGGAGTACTTCATCCCCGAGACCAAGATTGGAACAAGGTGAGTGGAATCTTTCACCACTAAGTTGTTCTCTAGGGTTTGTAATCTCAAAACCCTCAAAACTGTGTGCTCAAGAGCTCAACAAGCAAAATACCAAATATCCAAGATGATTGAAAGGTGTGCCCTAGCCTTTCTTTTATACCTCCATTATGTTTTCATGTTGAGTTACTTTAAACCCTAGGTTTTGTTGACCGCCTCTCCAACTAGGGGGTCAACTCCATGTTCCATGAAGATATTCATCATCAGATGCTCATTTGTCGAAGACTATTTGGTTCTACAGGGCATTTTTTGGCCCCAACACTTCTTTTTGTAACTGGAATTTCCGCACCCCTGTGTGGGTCAATAATGTAATAGGTCTGCATGGGTCATATTTAGGTCAATTACCTTGGGATGGGTTCATTGAGAGAGTTCCTTTTGCCGAGGGTTTTTTCTCCTCGGGTTATCAATTGGGATTTTTAGCCTTATTGATTTCCCTTGAGTTTTTCCCTCACACTTGCAATAATTCCTCCAAAGTGGTGAAGAGCGTTCTAATGGGCTTATCCTCTGGTGACTATTGTTTAGGGATGATGTAAATGACCATGTAAGACATCTTATAAAGTCTCGTGGAATTCCATCGAGTCTAGATTAGTTTTTTTTAATTAATTAATTTTCAATTAAATTTCCCTAAGTTTGGAGGTTTAATTATGTAATTAATTAATTATTTTTTAGCAAAAACTGTAAAAATTAGGTCCTTGGACTTTTGATAGGGGTATTTGTGCTCAAAAGAAATGGAATGAGACCCCCTACACCCTTGGACCAAGTTTCATCTCAGTCGAACAACTTTGGCTATGGGTTTGTCCACCATGAGTGTCAGTCAGTCAAAAACAAAAATTTTAATTGTTAGGTCATGACATAGAAAAAAAATGCACTTTTTGTAATAATGAGTTAAAAGGATGATGTAAAGGTGGAAAAATAATAGAGAGAGGTTTCCTAGCCTAAACCTACCCAACCCAACTTCTTTTAACCTTTTAAACACCCTCACCCCCTTAGTCACTCAAACCCTCATGCCCCCCAGGGGATTTACGCCCCTCTTGTTGATGAGATGTTGTAACTTAAGTCTAGAAGGGGTGGTGGACCCCTCTCTTGTGTGATTTTCCTTCCCTCACCCTCCATGTCACCCTCTATCCTATCCCCACTCCCGTCCTTTCATTTATTCTCTTCCACTCCTTACTAAAAGCCTAAGTGGTGTGCCCCCCTATAGGAGTTACGCCCCCCTTCATGTGGAAAACTCTAGAAGAATTATTTTAATGAGTTGTGGCCCCTTCTCTCATGTGGCACACTTTTCATAGCCTCCCACTTCCCTCTTTCAATCATCCCCATGCCTCACAACCCATCCACCTCATTGATCCAAGTCTCAAACCCTAGATGGTGCGCCCCCCTCCTTGGAATCTCATCTTGTGCTTGGTGGTGGACACTTGGCATTGATCCAAGAGAGGTAGGTTTGCCTCTCCAAGTATAAATAGATCTGTTTTATCACTTCCTCCTCACCATATATTGAGCTATTGTTATGCTACTTTATTTTCACCACTCTCTCTCTCTTTCTTGTCCATCTTTCATCCATTCTTTGGATCTTAGGGTTTTGGAGCAAGAATTTCTCCAAGATCCATTTTTGAGTAATAAAAGAGAAAATTGGGAGGATATTGGAAGAGAAACGAGTATTCTTGTTCTTTCTTACACATGAGGTAATATTGTGAATTTGGTATGATGGTTGCATAGATTAGATTCTTGGGTAAAGTGTTTTACTTGTGTAGATCTAACAACGAGTATTCTTGTTAATCTATATATGTGGGTTTGCTAATAGGGTGAAAGTATTTCATTTTGTTAGCATATTCAGCCATATTATCTTCTTGTATGCATCATATCTTGTCAAGTTTTGCAGGTTTGGCTTCAAGGGTTTTGTTGGGATTGCCTCAAGGAATAGTCCTCCCTCAAAGCACACTAAAACTCCTTATTTCTCATTCTTTACTCATTATTTTATTGATGTTCATTCCACATATTATTTCAGCTAGCCTAACATAATAGATTGGTCACTTTAATCCAATTTTATCATAAGTTTTTTATGAGAAAAACTTATGCCCTAAAAACAAAAAAAAATCTTCATTATATTGGTTGTGTGTAGTTTTTCCAGCAAGCATAGCTTGCTGGTTTTTGCAGGTTTGTAATAGGTTGAGGAGGTTATGCTACCCAAAATAATCCACACAACACTCCAAGACCCTTCTCTTCAAGTGGGTAACAAATATCAACCTCACTTCTTCCTTTTCTAGCTTCTTGTGCATAGATCTACTCTCTTTTGTTGATTTTTAGTGGCTCATAGCTTGGGAGGAGAATTGGTATGGCCTACCTCCCACGTGTGAGTTTAGGGTTAGTCCAAATTTCAAGTTTTCCTTTTAAAATCGTCTTCAAAAGGCTAGAATGTGGGGTTAGTGAGCATATTGTTAATAGTTGTGTTGCTTACTCTCCTTTCAACCCCTTTGGTACAACAAAGGTAGGCTTGCCTCCACCTTGTGCCATTGAGTGGTTTGTTTGTTGTCTTGCTTTCTCTTTCAAGCTTAGCTAATCTTAATAATTGCCTACACCTTGGGAGAGAAACCCCCAAAATCATAAGGCTAGGATAAGTAATGTGTTAATGGGTTTCTAGTGCTTTAATGGTTAAAATATTCTAGATCTCTCCACACTTTAGTCCTTAGCTTAAGCCCTTGGGGCATAATCAACTTGCTTAATCTACTTGCATGTTTTAATCCATCTTAAGATCTATCTTGTTTACATGATCTAATCCAACACACTAAATGGTTAATGCTTCAATGGTATAGTAAGTGGTTTTCTCTTTAATGTTGTTTCATCTTTAAGGCCACTTGTCATCATTTAAGTTAACGTGTTGTTGGATATCTTGATAGTGTAGGCACACCTCTAAATTTGTAAGCTTTCTCTTTCACACTTAATGCTTTCCCTCTTTATGCTCTAACAATCAATGGTTAAGTGGTGATAAGCTTAAATCTTCTTTCTTTCATTGGCAAGTTGTTCTTGCCATTGTTCATTAGCATTCTTTCATAACAAGCTTCTCATGTTAATGGTTAAATAAATGGTGATGAACTAAATCATTATTCAGTTTGCTTTTACATGCTTTACATGTGTTGATGCTCTTCATTTTCATGCTTTATAATACATCTTTATAAGCTCATAAAAGTTTCGGTTTTGGCATAAAATCAACAATTTAAGGCAACTAAAAGTCACTTAATCACTCTCTAATACACCTAAAAGTCTAACCAATTGATATATATACTTAATACACTTAATAGGGTACCTTGAACCACCATCTTCACCATCTAAAATGGGGATTGAGGAGGGCAACAGAAGGTGCTAGGCTGGGGATGGTCTCACGGCACACGACGCCCTTTCCCTAAAAACTCAATTCTTAGGGTTGACCTGTGAAGCTAGGGTAGGCCTATTTGCCTCACTTCTTGAGCATCCAACAACCATTTGGCAATCAGGGGATAGGTTTTCGGTTAAACATCTAGTTAGGGTAATTAAAATCTTTGCAAATCTTAAAACCCTTAACTCACTAAGCAACAAATAAACCTTGGTTTAACTTGAGACCTCTTAAGGTTTAATACTTGCAATTTAATATTTCAATCTCGTAATATAAGTAATGCTTTGTGGTTAATCAACTAAGTGTCTTAATCGTTGTGGAACACTTGTGTTTAAGTCTTTTAAATCTTCTAAGTGTCCTTGTGAATCTTTGAATGTTGATGTTGCCATTGAGGAGCATTCCAATAGAGTAAGTGATATTGGGACATGCTTAGGTTTAATGTGTTGATGATGCTTATGCCTTGATCTTCTTTAATATCCTGCACATTTAAACAAACATGGTTAGCTTGTTGTATTGTATCATTATGTAACTAGCATTCTTTATTGCAATAACTTGTATCTAGCATTTTTGAAGAGTAATTATTCTTTTGTAATCTTTGTAATCATATTGTAACGAAACACCCTTACATTTAGCTGGCCCCTTGCCCAACCTTAGGAACTAGTCTTAGTTTACCTAGGGAAAGGCTTGCTTGACTTACAAACTCTTGCATCTTGCATTGTTTCTTTAGCATCATAGGTTAGGCTCCCCCCAAACCTTAACAAATTAAAATCAATTCCTAGAACTTAAACTCTAAATCCTATCTAGAAACTAGGGACAACCCCCCTTGGCTTCCCTAGGAGTAAGCTTAGATGGAAGAGGTTCAAGTGAAAGTGACAGTGTGGGATTTCAACCTGGGCATTGTGCCTCCAAGGACACACTAAGTGAGCAAGACTTGGCTCATGTTTGCAAGTGTGTATAAGGACAACAACATGTTCAACTCCTAACTCAACCTCCAACACTCTAATTCTTCATTGAGTTACTTTTTTCCCTTTTTCCTTTTTTCCTAAGTCAACTTCAAAATATAATATTAGTTTGGTTGAGTTTCCCCATGTTGTGTGAGACTATGGTCTAGTGGGGATGTCTAGACCACTAAGTCTTCCCAAACCTCTTCATCAAGAGGTGGGGGACATTACAATCTCCCCTGCTAGAAATTGCTTATCCTCAAGCAATTCCAAACCTGTCTCATGTACCACCTGTTCGTTCTCCCGTGTGGCATCCTCAATGGGAAAATCCTTCCATTTGATTAGGTACTCTTTGATGCTTCTCTTCCTGAGATTCTTCTCCCAAACCTCCAGTATCTCCTCTGGAATCAGAACCAGTTTCCCCTCTTCATCTAGAGGTGGCAGCATCTCAAGGGGTGTGATGTGTTGGTCGATGGCCCTCTTCAGGTAGGACACATGGAAGACATTATGTATCCTGCTACCCTATGGGAGCTCCAGCTCATAAGCTACGACCCCTACTTTCCTGCTGATCCTGTAGGGCCCAAAGAAATGTGGTTGGAGCTTCTCTGCTCCACTTCATTTTATAGAAGCCCACCTGTTTGGTTGGAGCCTTAGGTAAACTAAGTCACCAACCTCAAAACTACACTCAACCCTATGTTTGTCTACTTGGAACTTCTGTTGGTTCTGTACCCTCTATAAATGATCCTTCAGCTCCTTGAGGATATCCTAAATCTGTTGTACCCAATCCTGTACCATCGGGGCCCTGTTGTCACCAAAAGAAATCTCTACAAAAGATAGTGGGTCATAGCTGTACAATGCCATAAATGGGGTCATGCCTATGGACATGTGATGGATGTTGTTGTAGCAATATTCTCCCAAATGTAGTCATCTGACCCATGCCTTCTGCTGCCCAACCACATAATTCCTAAGATAGCGTTCCACCCATTTGTTGAATATTTTGGTTTGCTTGTCCGTCTGAGGATGATAGCTAGTACTAGGAGTCAAGGTCGTACCAACTAGCTTGAATAACTCCTACCAGAATGTACTCATAAATCGGCTATCCCTGTCACTAACAATGGTTTTGGGTAAATAGTGAAGTCTAAAGATCTCCCTGAAGAATAATTCGATCACCTATGTTGCACTGAAGTCTGTAGCAATGGAGAAGAAGTGTGCAAACTTGTTCAACCTGTCCACCACCATGAAAATACAATCATTCCCCTGCGCCTTTGGAAAACCTGTGACGAAATCCATGGATATGATTTCCCATTTGTGCTCTGGGATGGGTAGGGGTTGCAGCAGTCCTGTCGGGTGAGTGTGCTCATCCTTATTCTCCTGGAAAGTAGTACATTCCTTGACATGATTCATCACATCCTCTTTGATGCCCTTCCATGTGAACCTCTCCCTCACCTACCTCTATGTCTTGCCAATACCTTGGTGCCCTGCCATCGGTGAGTCATGACATGCCTGCAACAATTTAGCCTTGAAGGTCAATTCAGGAACCAAACAGATTCTGCCCTTATAATAGATGATGCCATCAATGACCCTAATGTTATTGTCCTGTATTTTCCCATCTATCACCTGACAAGTGAACTGATTTTCCGAGTATTCCATCACCAAGTGGTCCTTCCAATCGACTGACACATCCATCATGGCATAAATTGATGGCCTTCTAGACAATGCATATGCCGCGACATTGTTTTTCCCTTTGAAGAATTCAATGTCAAAGTCATAGGCCTGTATTATGCTTACCCATTTCTATTGCCTTTCATTTAAGTCCTTCTACTCCAAGAAGTACTTAAGACTGTTATGATCTGATTTCACCACAAACCATGCACCTACCAGGTATTGTCTTAATTTGGCCAGAGTGTGCATGATGTCCAACACCTCTTTGTCATATATGGTGTAAAGTAACTCAGGTCTCCTGATTTTTCATCTCTCATAGGCAAGAGGGTGCCTATTTTGCATCAGTACAGCCCCAATACCTTCTCCTGAGGCATCACACTCCAAAGTGAAAGGTTGGCCAAAATCTGGTAGGGATAAGATTGGGCATGTGCTCATCACCTTTTTCATCTTGTCGAATGTAAATTGGGCCTCCTCACTCCATTTGAAAGCTCCCTTCTAGGTCAAATCGATCAAAGGTGCACAAAGTTGAGAGAAAGCTGTGAGAAACCTTTGACAAACTTCCTATAGTAAGTGCAAATGCCTAGAAATCCCCTCAACTCTGTAAGGGTTTTAGGCGTAGGCCACTCCATTATGGCATGAATCTTCTCCTGATGTACATGTACTCCCTTAACTCCGATGATGTGTCCCAAGTAAAGAAACTCCATCATTCCAAATTCACATTTGGACTCCTTAGCATACAATGATTTCTTCTCCATGATAGACAGAATCTGGTCCACATGCCGAAGGTGTTTCTCCCACGTTTTTCTATAAATGAGCAAGTCATAACAGAATACCAAGAGATGCTTCCTCAATTTTTTGTTGAATACATGGTTCATACATGACTAGAACATGGTTGGGGCATTGGTTAACTCAAATGGCATCACTAGGGAGTCATAGTGGCCATAGTGACACCTAAAAGTAGTTTTTGGGATATCCTCCTCCGTCATTTTGATTTGATGGTAGCCAGAGCGTAGGTCATTTTTTGTGAAATAGACAGCCCCATGCAGTTCTTCCAACAACTCATCAATCTGTGGTATGGGATAAATTTTTTTTATTGTTTTCTTGTTTAATGCCCGGAAGTCAATGCACATGTGCATGGTTCCATCCTTCTTCTTAACCAACACTACTGAAGAAGCAAAAGGGCTAGAACTCAGCCTGATGTGCCCCATATCCAAGAGATCTTTGATCTCCTTCTCTATCTCTCCTTTGTACTTATTTGTATGTCTGTAAGGTGTGGTGATGAATGGTTTTGATCCTTCCTCTAACTCAATGATATGCTCAAACCCCTTGTCTGGTGGCACCCCTGGTGGAATACGTCCAAACACTTTACTGTGTTTGTCAATGATCACCAGAGATTCAGGAGATCATTGACAAACACAGTAAAGTGTTTGGACGTATTCCACCAGGGGTGCCNCTATCTCTTCCCTCCTGAAAATGGCCTCCATCCTCTTGGCTATAACTACCTTGGCTGAGTTACCTGTCATGCCTCGGAGAACTACCTTTCATCCACCCTCCTCTCTGAAATACATTTCCATGGTCTTGTAGTTGGTGGTGATAGGCCCCAACGTACTGAGCCACTGTACTCCAAGAATTATTTTTTTGTCTAGAAGGTCCATCACATAAACATCCTATACCAAATCATGCCTACCCAATGTAAGCTTCATGCCTAGAATGTACATGTTACAAGGCATGGTGCTTCCACCTGCTACCTCCACCTTGAACCCTTCAAATTCAACTGTGGGTATATGCCTCCTTTGTAGCAATGTTGAGTTAATGAAGTTGTGAGAAGCTCCCCCATCAATAAACACTGACACCTTTTTCCCCTGCAAGACTCCTCTCATCCTAAAAGTGTTGTACTTGGGCACCCCACTGATGGATGCCAAGGTGGCTCTCTCCTTAGTTGTATTGTTATGAACTATGGCCTCCTCATCTGTAGTCTCGGTGGTGTCTTCCTCCATGTTCTAAATGTGGTCGAAAACCTCATTTTCCTCATTGTCTGAATTCATCTCTATGTAGTGAAATTGGCCACGACCCATGCATTTGTGTGATGGGTTCCATGTCTCTTTGCAAGTGTAGCATAGTTTCTTCCTCCTCAATTCCTTTCTGGTATTCTCACCCAACCTGCCTCTTCCCCTATCAAACCCACTTGGGTCTCGTCCTCATGGGTTTAATGGAGGTCTTTGGTCTCTACCCCTAGTGTTAAGGGGTGGTCTAGGCACAAATTTTGGTTTTGTAGCTGGCCCTAGATCTCTCTTCCTCCATATGGCATCCTGCAAGTTGGTGGGCCTAAAATCCTTCACCCATCCCTTCAAGGGCTCCATCAACCCCTCTGTGAAGAGAATCATGAGTCTAGATTGTGATATGTCCTGCACCATGACTGTTAGCCTCTAGAACTCCTCAATGTACACCTCTAGTGCTCCTGTCTGTCTGAGTTGTGTGAGCTCCCAAAAATGTAACTCAGGATCCCCCTGGTTAAACCTGTCAATGAGTCTCTGAGTAAACTCGGTGTGTGCCACTATTTGATTGTGGTCGAGTGTAGTCAATCCATGATACCACCAATCATGAGCTTTTCCATCTAAGTACATGGTGGAAAACTTGATGGCTTCCATATCCCTCATGGGGTTAAGCTACAAATAAGTGTCCAACTTCTGTACCCATGCCTGTGTTGTCATCTTCGATGTACCATCAAAGTAGGGAATCTCCATCTTCCCAGCTCTATGCTCAAACTCATAGTTTCTCCTGTGGTTTGACCTAGAATTGTTTCTAAATTTGAGTTGACAGTATTGATCTAGGGACATCTGCCTATGAATTATTATACTTAAATTGGTGTACTCCCTGGTACATAGTGCCATCTCCTCAACAAATTCATCCACCGATTCATGTTGTGCATGTTGATCTATGAATGTGGGCAAGTATGGTCTAGGAGTAGCCTTGATACCTATCTATCCATTTGGTATGCCCCCTCCATTGCTTCCCTCAGATTGATGATAGGGAATATATTCTGGATTATACCTGTTTCCACCATGAGATCCACCCATCTCCCTGTTGTCGTACATCTCTGGACCTTTCCCCTTGTGAGTCATATGTAACAAAAGCTCGACAATCTTTGCATGGTTCTCATATACCTTCCTCAAGGTCTCTGATATTTCGTCCCACCCCTACGATTTGTCTCCTAATTTTCCTATAAATGGAAGACCAATATACTCTCTATCTGGTCTAAGGACTTACAAAAACCCTGTGTTAACATTGCCAAGCCTTGTGGCTCATTGTCATCACCTGAACCCTCCATCTCAAATTTTGTTTCACTGGTCTGTTTCTTCCTTCGACCCATATATATACCACTGTACCTCTGCATGTGCTAATCCTCATAGGATGGGAGGATCAGTGCTCTGATACCACTGTAATGTTCCCAAGCCAATTTTTTCACTTGGGGACACTAGCTAACCACTGAATCAACTGTTTGACTATTTTTGTTTGCAAGTTGGCCACCGACATTTCGGCCTTAGGGTTATATTCAATTATTCAGTATAGTTTTATCAATATATATTCAATACAATGCAAGATCTCATCAATACACAAGATATGGAACCACAAAGCATGGATCTAACCTTTTATTATGAGAAGTAAGAACCTGATACAATATAGAATCAGATCTGAAATAACATCAAATGGATCCAAGATAAATATATGAGCTGCTACAAAATGCTACCTGAAATACAAGATGGGCCTCCCAAACGTTGAATGCAAGATGAATGATCAAATACAAAAATCTAGGGTTTTGTCCAACCCTCTAGCTGTTGGCACGTCCTGCTGAAAGAATGTGAAGACCAAGGGTTTGGCCCTATTATCACGCAGTTTGTAGCAAGGATAAAGGCTAAAGGTTGGAGAGCCAAACTAGTGTAATAGGAACCAATCCCACCCAATGTCACCACAATGGGATGGTTCTTTCTCTTTAGGGTGGTAAGGCCCAGGGGAGACATCCCCTGTGACCTAGGTTTTTGAGAAGGCAAAGGACTATAAGAAAAGGATAATTTCCCCCCCTCGCAAGTCACCATCGAGTAGAGAGTCCAGCTAAACAACCAATAATAAAGTATAACCAAAAAAGGAGATGCACCTGCCTGAGACAAAGCAACAATGAAACTGATATATGCAAGATGCTCAATTGGTTAGTACTTCATGTAAATCAATGACTATCTGATACACTTATAAGAAATTTGATAATGAATGTTGATGAAGTCAATATTTATAAAATAACAATGGTAATTAAGCCACTTCATCAACAAATGCTAAAATGATGTGGCATTCAATATAACGAATCAATACTTCATTCAATTAATTCCTTCAACACCATTCAATTTCTTATTAACAAAACATTCAGCTGCACTAATGATATTAAATCTCAAGATGGAGGCAACATATAGGGTTAGAAGGTTAGTTTTAGGCTAGGGTTAGTGAAGTTAGGGTTTGATTCAATATTTTGAAATTTTTTTGTGATCAAGTTCACTTCAACGCATGAGGTCTTTAGATCAGTGTCTTAGGGTTAACAGAGTCAAATAGTGAAGGACGCAAGAGCTAAAGGAGACAAAAGTTAAAATGGATAAGGACTAGAGGGAGAAGATTTGAGGTGTTGCTAAGGCAAGGACTCAAAGTCAAAACCCTAGGGGAGAGAGGCTCACCTTGGTGTAGGATAACTAAGCCTCGGTACTCTCTCCTCCTTCCTTAACTCAGTGGAAATCACGGCTAGTTGAAGGTGAAGCATAAAACCAAGACAAGAAGGTTTGATGAATCAAAGTGTTGCTACAACAAGGCTCTACCAGAAAACCCTAGAAAAATCGGACCAAAGTGTAGAAAACCTAGGCTTTAGGGAATCTCCCTCTTCTTAGCTTATAAAAGGTACAACTAGCAAGAATGAAGAGAGAATGAGAGTGTAGCAACGGCTAGGCTCTCTCCTTCTTCAATCAATGGCTGAAAATTCTCTCAATGGGGACATGAGACAAGGACCTACTTGTGTTCTTGTCACCTAGGGTTTTATTCAGAAAAATTATAAACATATGCAAGAAATGAAACTACAACCATTCATTCAAGAAGTTTTGCAGAAAAATACTTACATATCACCAAGAAAAAGCATTGCAAACCCTAGTTGTACCACCTTCCATTAAGATAAATGCCAAATTATGCCAAGAAAATTCTCCTTCAACAAGTGCGCATCACTAAATCAGCCAATAACTCAAGAGAGGGCGCAAATTTCAAACCTCACTAATGAGTGAGTGAGTTGTGATTAAAAAATGAAGGTGAAAATCCTTCATTTATACAGTATCATGACCCAAATTTACATTTTAGGTCATGTAAAAGGCCGACAAGGCCAAAATACTAAAATCATATTGTTTTACATTAAATTGTCAAATTAAAACCCTAATAAATCTGAAAATAGATAACAAGCCCCTCTAAGGGAGACGTTATCCCTTTCTAGGGAAAATGGGGCATCATGGAGCAAAACGTTAGCCCTCCTTGGGCTTCTCCAACCTGCCACACGTGCCAATACTGCCAAGTCTGCCTCCCAAGATGTCCATAATGTTGGATGATTTCATGGTCATGATGGGTGACATCCTAGGCCTTCCAAGGCCAATGTTCCACTGAAAAAGGGCCAATCCCCCTAGGTCAAGCTCTGTTAGGGTGCCCCTGGTGGAACGTCCTCTTCTTCTCCGATGAAAATCCCGTGATCCATATTTGTCTTGTCTCTTCCCCCTGATGGGTCTCAGCATCCATCTAGTGGGCTCTTTAGCCCCATGGAAGTCTGAACTGATCATCTCCCCATGTGTACCAGTCCAAATGGCACCTGTTCGTCAGGCATGGTCCTTCACATCAAAAGTTATTCCCTCCATGGGTTCATCAGTCATAGGGATCATAGTAATTTCAATCACATCTCATCATCAATATTATTAAACATGTGCATAAAATCCCTAATACATCAGTTAACAGCTCAAAGACGTTACACAAGCCTACAAT